>JAJIYU010020364.1:0-10442 GCA_030144865.1 Tinospora cordifolia | reverse complement strand
TTGTGTTATCTGGTTGAAATAATGAATTAAATAGATGGAATGATTCACTGGGCTTTTTAGCTCACCCCCCTATTTTTCACATCTCAGGGAATTAATCAGCTTACGAGGAGATTTATCTATTAAAAGTTTTCATTTATTTCAATGTAGGGTGCATCGGCCCAAGCTAAACCATGTATTTCAGCTTTGAATTTATTTTTCGCTGTAATAGATTATTGTACTCACAATTTTCGAATGAATAAATTTAGAATCTTATTTACCATGATGTCATTTTGTACATAGACTAATGTACACAGGAACCCTAATGGATTTGGGTCCAAGAAGAAGAAAATGTAGCACGGGCCTGTCTTTCGGGCATCCCAAGATTTTTGATCAAAGAGATTTGAACCGTCAGATGACGTGAAAGATGAAACTTGGGAGGCGGAGTGTTACAGCCGGGGTGTTACAGCCTGGGTGTTATATATATATTGGCAAGGGAACTCCAGATCTCTGGTTGCTTTGAAAATGTTACTATCTGTGTTAACATGGACTCTAAGAGAAATCCATAGATCCAACTCATGGCAAACCTATGGTATCGTTCCCATGTGATGAACATTGGATTTGGAGTGAGGTTCCGTAGATCCAGACAGCATGTGGCACCAACTTTGATTCATCCAAAAAATCGTCAAGTCTATGCACGATGATCACATTGAGCAACTGATTTTTCCACAATAGATAGTTTGTTTGATTAAGTTTGATTGATAGAGGTTGGCTTAAGGTTGGGAGCTTCAGATGTTGATTTCCTAGTATTGTAGTTGTAGAGTACAAAGGGGTTGAAGGAGATAACTCATATTAGCTCTAAAGTTTGGGCTTGATACCATGAAATGATTTAGATAGAAATCTTGGAGACAGATAGAGTCTTTCAAGTTGTTCGAATAAAGGCAAAATGAAGAACAAAACAAAGAAATGAATAACAGAAGAAGACAAAAAACAGAGTTCTGAGAGAACGTTGTACGTTCACTGTTATTCTCTACATTGTAATGTTGTACAATTGCATATAAATAATACATTATAGGCTTAACTAACAAACATGTTACTTTACTATTGGATAGATTCAATGTGCATGTCTGTGCCTAATTGGACAGATCCAATCTGAAAACTAACTCTAACCGTCCTATTCAGTTGGTTCAACGTCACTTTCAGTAGCTTTACTTTGGTTATCATCATCTTTACTCTGGTTAACAATATTATGCACCATGCAACAATGGCGATCCTCTTTATTATTACTATTTTTATTACTTTTTAAAAAATTGTGACTGTGTTTTTGAAGTTTAATATGTAAAATCAAAATTTTTATTATTTGACCTTTTATATTCAATTATTAATCATTTAATTATATCATCTTTATATATTAATGTTCTATTTTTAATTTTAAAATGAATTTTTATTTATTATAGTAAAATCATAATTTTAATTATTTAATGGTAATAATTAACTATTAAAAATATTGATGGGGAAACATGTGAAATATAATTTATATGTACGAAAAATATATTTTTAAGAAAGTAGTGGAAAGAAATGTAATATAGAGATAAAAAATAGTGTCAATTTGTTGACATCAATGCAAGTGTACAAGATTGCAATAGTAATACAAGGTAAGATACTAAATATCATCCTTAGGACATGGTTTATGACTAATAATCTCAAATCCCAATTTAATTTAAGCATCAATTTCATTAAGACTCAGAATTAAAGTTTGAGTGCTTTAAACTAAATTTAGATTGAAAACAAACAATTGTTGGTTTTAAAACTATATTAAATATGATTCTAGGATAGTAAAATATCATGTAATCTTCTTCAATTCTTATCTAAATTATTCTAATTCATGTTTTTATAGGTTATAGTACTAATCATTAAAAACCTATCTCGATGTGCCTTAATTCTTATTAGTCTCTTCTCTAATAACCCCTCTTGAGGTGTACAATTAACTAACTAATGCAATAAATACAATAATCACGTGCAACCTCCCATATAATCAACAACCTCTTAGTCAATTAATCCTTCTAGGTCTATACTTTGATTATCCAATTGTTAAACCTCTCTCTTGAGTTAGTTTAAGAATCTGAAATCAATTTATTTGTTGCTAGTAAATAAAAGCATTAATCATGTAAAATATAAAACAATACCGCACAATAGATTTGTCACGACTCACTCAGGACTTATTGACATTGCTATCACGGCCAGACCCACAGAACACTCCTCAGGGCACTCTGTGGTAGGTGGTGACTCAGAAGGTACTGTTTCCCCCCCCCCCCCCCCCCCCCCCCCCCCCCCCCCCCCCCCCCCCCCCCCCCCCCCCCCCCCCCCCCCCCCCCCCCCCAACCCCCTCACCCCCTCCCCCCCTCCCCCCCCCCCACACCCCCTGTGGGGGGGGGGGGCCCAAAAGGGACCGTTCCCCCCCCCCCCCCCCCCAACCGGAATTTTATTTCGCCTCCGTGGAGTTTTGAACCCATGACCTAGGGGATAAGTACATTATTCTTGTAACATCTACTACCATTGAGCCAACCATCTAGCACAGAGTGCCCTGAGGGGGGGTTATATGGGTCTGGCCATGATGACAATGCCAATAAGTCCTGAGTGAGTCGTGACAAGATTAATCAAAATAAAAATCAAAAGTTCATACAATCAAAATCACATCCTAGATACAAAAATATTTAGCTGGACATCATGTAAAGATCACCAAACAAAGAATTCAATGAATAGATAATCATACTCTCGTTGTGACCTCATTCTTCGTCTGTGTCTTTGCTTTTTTTTTTCTACTTCTACTCTGGCCGTCAACAACAATAGAAACCATCAACTGAATAATGAAAACCAAATAAATGAGTCTATTTATACATAAGTCTCAATAGAAACCCATAAAATACACTTAACAAACCCTAAAATGTGACTTAATTGCATTACAACAGTAGCTTTGCTCGATCCACAAAATCTTGATGAATTTCATCACTTTGTTTGGCTGCTAATCACACTACCGTGGTAGCTTCGCTCAACTTCAAAATCATGCAAAAATCACACATATTTGGCCATCTTAGCCGCACTACTGCAGTAGTGCATCTTGCATCACGTTTTTGTGTTATTTTCTCTTCGCCTTGGTGCTTTCATTCGAGCTTTGGTCATATCCTTCTTGTATCTTATGTGTATATCTCTTTTTGCGTAATCTAAACTGCACAAACCATAGAAAACCTTCCTTGGATATTAAATCATAAATATAAACACATGAAAATTATATTAAAATTCTCTAAATGTATAAATAACATGCAATACTAATATAAATGATTATGTATCTAATTATAAATAAATGTCTTATTTCCTACCTAAACCTATGTAAAACATGTATAAAATATATATAATAATCTTAGTATGCAATATAAGTAACAACGTTAAGTTAAAATGGCATAATTTTAGCACAATTTTGATGTAAAAGGTTGATCATGACCTATGTAAACACTATCAATAAATATATAAATAAAAGTAAAAGTGATGATAATCCTAATTGTCTTCATTTACTTTCTAAGGGCTTATTGTATATATGGGCAAATAGCTGTAATGAATGCAGGTTTTGGGTTATGCATGAGAAAGGAAATAACTAGTGATATTTGATTGGATTAAAGTATAATAATCGTATATATGCACAGAAAGTTAATACTTAATTTACAATTAATATGTTTATTATAACCCAAGCAAGGAAACATAAGTTGAAAAAAGTCAAAAAGCACAACTTTTATTCCAACGGCTTTTATTTTCCTTTTCTATCAGTACATCTATCTCTGGTTTGGTTTTGTTTTGTTTGTTGTAATTTTTTTTTTTTAAATTTTTTTGTGTTGGATGACTCCTTGACAAGCTCTTTACCTGCACCTTATTAAATTAATAGCTCTTAATGTAAAAATAAATTAATGACACAACTGCCATATTTTAATACAATTTATAGCTAGCATAGATTAATAAATATTATCAATTTTAGTATTAATTCCCAATTCAAACTTTGCCTTGTTTAATAAAAAATTTACTATGATCTTTATTCACTATGATCTTTTTATACTTTTTACCATTGTACTTACTTTTCTAGTAAATTTTTTGTCTTCAATGCTAATATTGGTTATATATATAATATCTCAACTACGAATATTGGTACGCATATATGAAAAAGTACAAAATCATCAATATAGAGAAAATGTGCATCTTAGGTATCACATAATTACATTTAATAAACAATAGGACCAAAAAGTAATTTTCAATATAAGTGTAAATTTCTCGTTTTTATTTTGGCTAACATGACTATTAACATAATTGTTTAAAAGTTGACGATTGTATTAACAATTTCAATATTTATTTGTATTACATCAACTTCACATTAAAATTGATATTTGCAGTGAAGATGCATTTTTTTTTTTTTTTTGCTTAATGCCTATCTACGTGACATAAAAATTTTTTGTAATTTTTTTATTTACATTGCTGATCCTTTAAATAACTTACCAAATTTTTTTCTAGATGCAAAATATATGAGATTTCCTTTAATGTTGCCATTATGATTAAATTATTATTGATTTAATTGAATTTCAACAAACCTACCTTGTCTAGCTATTGTCTTATCAATGATGTACACAATTTTTTTTTCTTTTTTCCTTTCTAAACAAAGGGGCAGTTGGCATGGACGTTGGTGGGCAGTCTCAGTCAGACACAATTATATAACAAATCTGGGTCTCACAACTAGCCATGCTACATTCTCTAATGTTGCCTAACCTAGATAATAATGAGCAGTTCTTCATAGGCTGCTTCAGCCTGTGTGTGCTGTTGATGAAATGCTTCATACTTTCCCACCTAACAACGCATGACTTTGATTTAAAGGAGAAGGACCCCCAACACTTCTCAGTTTCATCATCATCCTATCATGGAACACCTTCGTCATGGGACTGGTCATGTAGTCAAGATCACTGCTAACCACAGCTTTTGGGAGGTTCACATGCATTAGCAAGAAGCAAATGGAGAATTTGATGTATTGTGGCTACTTGCTAGTTGTGTCATCACATGATGTAATTAAATATTTTTTTGAAACATTAAATGTTATCTGTAAACAAATGAATACAGATATGTTAAGATGAATATTACTTTTTTTTATTTAATAAAGTAAATATGTTTGTTATGAATTGGTGTAACATTTAATATTTAAAATGAGATTTATATGACTTTTTTTTAAAAAAAATAGCTCTGAGTAGTAAGTTTTAAGAATTATCTAGTATTCTATGAGATATTAAGAGCATGGAATTAGCATATTAACTTCTTAAAAAAATTATCCACAGGTTTTATATGCAATTTTTTATTAATGGGACTCTTTTTTTTTTTTTTTTTTTAACTTTGTCTCTAATTAAAAAATGTTATGAGCTCTTGTTGGAAAAACTTCTGGTAGCCTTTCTCATTCAATTCAAATCCAAAATTTCCATTTCTTGATCTGATCTTCTTTGTTTTTTTCTTCTTCTTCTTCTTTATTTTTTATTTTTTATTTTTTATTTATTTTGTCTCCTTCTTTGAATGAAGCCATGCTCCAACCATGTTACAGTGCAATCTAATCATGCCCAAATCTAGTTGGGTCTTGGTGAAACCTTTAAAGCTTTCCACCAAACTATACATCTATAACATAGGACATAGACAGCAACGCTACATCTAATACAATTCCAAGCTATAGAACCAACAATTAAGTGAGATTATTTTGTAGTCAAAACAGTACTAAACAATTATTCGTGGCTCATAAAACAATGATATAAATATCGTCATTATGACACACAAAAACCCCATAATTTCCCGTAATTAAATTCGCATAAGTGAGCAACATATTAACTTAAAGGAAGAAGACTTCCTTTTTATTATTGTATTTTTTTTTTTTTTTTTGTTTTAGTATAATGTACAGATTGTTACCTAAATTTTAGTTTTAATCTCATGTTTGGCTGCAAAATCGGATAAGATAGAAATAACCCCATCCCTATTTTATTCTATTGTAGTAGAATAAATTAAGTAGTTGATGCAAAAGCAAGGCTAATACTCCATTTAACCTTAGGATAAAATATAACAGAAATTTTGATTAAGACTTGAAAGTGAATGATGCACAAGTTTTTTTAAGCACGTATATATTTATAATCAAAACCTAAAAGACAATTAAGAAACAAACTAACACAATTAAGAAAAAATAATGCAATTAGGAAACAAAATGACTTCAAAAAACAACTAAGCAAATTTAAAATAACACAATAGTTAATTGAGCTTCTCGTAGAGCTTGAAAAGATCTTTCTCTATATGCTATTGTTACGAAAATTCTAGAGGAAGTTATAGAAATTACAAAAATTTGTGCCATTTTTTATTGAATAATATCTAGTTTGACCTTAATAGAGCCTAACGACATTTCAGGCTTTTGTGATAGAACGAGCTTCATCGCATTGTGTTCTTCAACCTTAATAGAGCCCTAATGACATTTCAGGCTTTTGTCATAAAACGAGCTTCATCGCATTGTGTTCTTCAACCTTAATAGAGCTCTAACAACAATTAGGAAGTGTTTGCTTGTCATCGACCATAACTTTGCCTTCTTTGGCATTCGTCTGTTCAAGCATGAGTTTTTCATCCCAATCATCTCCTTTCATTCTCAAATTGTCATCTCCCACTCGCATTATTCTAGAGCGATTTCTTCATCTGTTTTGATTCAATTTTGATTGATCGATCAAAATCTTCGAGTAGGTCAATTGAGATTTCTTCTAGGGGATTAGGCATTAAAGAAGCAAAGCAATAGGTTGTCCAAGGCTTTGGCGACTCAAAAAAGGACTTGTATGCGCTCTTCAATAACACATCCTAGATCATTTCAATGCAATCTTCATAAGAATTATGGTAATTAGAGTTTTTCGTATCAACTAGTTGAATTCGTGAAGATCGACAATAATGAATTCATCGGTTAGGATTGCTACTATTAAAGGGGAATGAGTTAACAGAACTTTAGCCATTCTTTGATCGGTCCTTCTTCTCATTTGTATAGTAGAAGAGAAATGTTTGAATCCAGGTGAGTCAACTTTCTATCATGCGCAAGGTTGATGATTTATGATCTTTGGCAGGAGTTCTAATAAACCTTTGTCGTGATCTTCGAACTATCGGCATTAGTAACAACATCTCTATAATATATCTTACCCTCCTTTATCTATTCTAATTTACAAAAACATTAAACAGATAAAAGATAATATTTTTAAAAAATAACTATATATATCCTTTATATTTGTATAATATATAGATAGTATACAATAAATATTCCTATAATATACAAATTATTATTTACAAAATATGATAATTTTGATATTAAGTTTTCAATAGTTATATATTTTTGATATATATATATATATATATATGGTAATTTTATAATATTTTCCATTTTTCTATATAAAAATGTGATTTTTTTTTTCAAAATTCTGCTTGTGGCAAAAATTATGACCTTTTGAAAATAAAAATCCGTTAAGCATGATATTCTCCGTCAGTAGTAATGCCCAAAATGAGAGAATTAATTTTATCAATTTATTAAAATTTTATTTTCAATTTTTTTGATCTTATATATATATATCCTATTTTGTCTTTTCAACCCCATAAAATAATCCTATCAAGTAAATCTTATATCATTTTATTTATTTAATTTATAAGATTAGATTTATCTGTTCATAGCTAGCTTATATATAAAAAATAATGATCTACTGTACATTGAATCTACTCTTTAAAGCTAAGGTACACTATACCTATCTTTTCCATTTTGGACTTCCCTTTGTTTCTACTCACAATCAATATTCTTCTTCATTGTAAAGTGACTTTCTTCCTACCTTGCATTCATTTCTTTTTCACATTAATATTCTCCTCCTTAGGCCTTCATTTTCTAAACAAAATCCTCGAGATACCCGCCCAAAAATGGAGAGTAATGTATAAAACAAAACTTTGTTACTGACCAGAAACAACACTCTGAAGCGAGTAAGCCAATTGCCAACTCCATGAGAGTCACAAGAACCTGAATCTCGGGCCCTTTGATCCGTGCCACATGATCATACTGGGACAAGTGTACCTAAAAGTTGAAACAAACTAGGTATAATTTGGAATTATGTTTCAGAGAATCGTATGATCTTCTTGGTAATTCAATTGTAGTTAGGTACAGTGGCCAATGAGCACACTTTTGTGTATAGATGTGTAGAGCCCAACCATCATGGTCCGTCCCTGTACTGTGGTCATTTCCATGTGCCCTGACCAACGAGGACATGATAGGGATTCGAATCCACGCTCTTAGATGCACCAACTAAAGTTTTATTAATTGGGGACAAGATTAAAATGACGCCGCCAGTCGCCACTTTATACTGATTAGAAAAGTTTGATTAATCAGTACAAGGTTTATCATCCTAAACAATGATCCCTGCCTTGGTCAGTTATTTATTTATTTTTTGTCTTTGACCCCAAGGGCATCTTTAACGTGTGGTTGATGCGCATTTAATCCGCTGAGATGACGTTCTATGAAGCGCCACCTCAACACTTTCTTTTTCTCTTTAACAGGATCTGTAACGCAATTGATGCGCTGCAGATCCCTACTTTGTATTTATTTATTTATTTTTAAATATGAGCTAACAAGTTTATTGTCAAGCACTGGGGATGCCCTGATGACATCTCCATTATAACCATAAATTAAAAAAAAAGAAAATTGTTAGTGTCAGTGAGGATAGATAAAAATTGCACCAGAAAATTTTTTTTTAATACAACCATCAATGTCACCATGCAAACGATGTGACAAAAAAGTAAAGTCTGGCAATATAACTCTTTATTTTTAGAAGATGCAATAGATAACCACTTCAAAAATTTTATTTTTTAAACTTGAAGAAATTCAAAGAAAATGAATACAAAACATAAAGTCATTAAAAAAAAATAAGGGCAATCTATAGTTGTATTACAAATAACTTTTGATTTCATTACTATGAAGTGACATATAAAATAGACATTCCCTCTATATTAACTATGTGGTATTTTTTTTTATAAGTGCAATCTATTTTTTGAATGGAGACGCTCTAATATTCTTATTAATTCTTTTATGGCTCCAGTGAGCAATCTTGTACAACTAAGCTATACAGTGAAGGTTAAACCTAGTTATGACTTATTTTTCAAATTTATGACCTTATAGACCTTATATCATCAGCTACTTGAGCTATTCAAGTTCTTTTTTTTTTTTGTGCTTTTATTTTAGGTGTGAGGAAAAAAAATGCTAATATGATACTTACTAAGCACTTAATTGAGCGAAGATGATTAATATTTACTTCATATATTCTTTTGTCATCTTCTAGGGTAATGTATGTATGTTGCTTGGGATACCCACTTGAGGATATCTTTCAACTTTCTTGTTTATTCACATAAAGCTCATCTCCTTGTATGATTTGGCTGCATGGTGAATGCCCTTTTTTATGTATGCTTTCCTTTGGCTTTTTTTGTTTTGACACAGATGGATTTAGGTGCTTTTTGGCTTTTGTGGCTCCACTCCACCAATCTTACTCTTCCTGAAAGTGTTAGGAAGGTGACCACCACCTTTATTTTCTCTTCCTTGTGAAGATTATTATTCATTCCCACTTCACCAAAGGCGTGACCCCAAACTCAAGGCATCTTACAAAAGGAGGGGGTTCACATGGTGGGTGTAGGGGTTGGGGCTTTGTCATGACCTCGCCAAAGTCTCTTCAAAAGCAACCCTTCTTTTCATTCACATAAAATAAGATAAAGACCCCCTCAGCTCCCTTTTACTATTCTCACCTGCAATTTACCTGCTGTGCTTTTTCTCATTTACCCCATTTACCATTCTTCCCATCTTTTTTATTTTCTTGAGGCTAAATTCACTGTTATAATTGTATTTTCATACAAGTGTAATATTTTATAATTGTTTAATGAATAAGTACCACATATTTTAATATGTATACTTATTGATTTAATAATTATGAATAATATAATATTAAATCAAAATATAATTTTACATTGCCTTTAACTCCCTACTTCCTATGATTTCTTTTTTTTTTTTTTTTTTTTTTCTAAAAGTTCAGTTATATTGATAGATTATCTGGTCCTTTTGCTATCCCATCAATGAATCTATAGCTCTTTGAAAAATACTTTATCTTCCAGCTAAGAACAAATTAATTATGGCAAAGTTGTCGCTTAAAGCTACTGATTTTGAAGTAATTCAGTTCGAATTCTTAAAATGTTTGTGCATTTCCAACTGACTTATGTAATTAATTAATGAATATGAACTGAGTTATAAATATAGTCAGCTCACTGCTAATTAGACTTCCATTTACTAAGATTAATTAATGATTAAATGTCAATATGAAATAAGTTGCGTACTTGATCATATCTTTTTTAGCTGCCCTTTGGTTATT
>JAJIYU010020363.1:0-10454 GCA_030144865.1 Tinospora cordifolia | reverse complement strand
CTTGGAGCTTCGTGCCTATTCAGATGCAGATTGGGCTAGTGATCCCGTAGATCGCAAATCAGTCACAGGCTTTTGTATCTTCTTGGGTGATTCTCTTATCTCTTGGAAGAGTAAAAAATAATCTGTTCTTTCTCGATCTTCTACTGAAGCTGAATATCGTGTTATGGCCTCTACAACTGCTGAGATCGTGTGGCTACGTCACTTGCTTCTCGATATGGGCACTACACTCACTTCCCCTACACCTATATATTGTGATAACCAAAGTGCTATTCAGATTGCTCACAATTCAGTGTTTCATGAACGAACAAAGCATATTGAGATTGATTTTCATTTCACTCGCCATCACTTGCAGGATGGCACCCTTACTTTACCATTTGTGCGCTCCTCTTTACAGCTTGCAGATCTTTTTACAAAGTCCCACTCTACTCAGCGATTTCGTTTTCTTGCTGGCAAACTCTCGCTGCTTGTTCCACCAACATCTTGTGTTTGAGGGGGGATATTAGGCTAACTCACTCTTATTATATATGGTAGTTTAGGTATTCTTTATGTAAAGGTTATATAAGCCACAGTCTAAGTTTTGTATTCATTCTTTTGCAACCCTAATAAGACAAACTCTTTCTTATCAACATTAATGGTATGTAATTTACATTTTTTATATATTATCTTATTTTGAATATTCATAGCCTAAAGCTATGCTTAGAATTATATAGCTTGAAGCTATATTATTATTATTATTATTATTATTATTATTATTATTATTATTATTATTATTATGGTAAAAACTGTGAAAATTATGTTTTACATATAATATTATTCCTTATAAATTATACAAAATGTCCCTGATCAAGAAAGTATGTTTTGTAGTTGCATTTCAAATGATCTTCTATATTAGAAATTAAAAGTCAAAATGTAACAAATAAATAATTTATTTTGAATAGTTATTGATTTATTATGTTATGTTCTTGATTTTTATAATTCAAATTGTACTATAAGTTTGAGTTAATGGTAAATAAGCTTTATCCCAAGTAAAGCTAAACATTGACAGGGAGATAGGTTATCTTGTCTTAGGAAGCTGGTTATTAAAAGAAGTCTCTGTCTCATTGTCCTTTCTTAGAAGTTGTCTTACCAACTTATTCAAATAGTACATTTTGATTAAAATATCAAGATGTAAACATATACTTAATCGAGTATTATTTATTTTGTATAAAAATAAAATAGACTAGAACATCTTAAATATATGTTGTTTAATACTCATATGAACTTTCATACATTTTTAGCGTAAAATTAAGTTGTTACTATAAAATTACAATTCTTAGTTTTGTGAAGCATATTGTTGGTTCAAAAAAATTATTTAATGTTGTTTCTCAAAAAGACAAGAAGATTTTAGAAGGAATATATGTATGCCAAATATAGTGACATAAAAATAGAATTTATGTGTGAATTAAAATGGTGAAAAGAGAATTATAGTTATCATACTTTAAATTTTGATATAGTGGTAACATCTAATTCGTTGGTTAAATGGAGATCTTTAAAAAAAAAAAAAAGACATTTAAAATTTAGACATCCCCTCATTATATTACTTTCTTACTTAAACGAATCATAAGTCATCTTATTTTATTTGATAAAATTATTAATAATGTTTTTAGTTTTTGATACATGCATGAAAATTTAGTTACTAATAATTGCTTAAAATTACAATCTAACAACCTTAATCTTATTTTCACATCAACATTTATGATAAAGGGCTGTTTAATAAAAGAGTTATTAATACAAGTGACTAATATGTCCAAGATGAATGCAATATATATACACATAAATATAAATAGATTTAAATATGTAGAACGTAATTTCTTATAAAATATTATGGTTTTGATACATTTTATCATTATTGAGAAAGTTTTTTAATTAACAAATCCTACCCTTCAGTTAAAAATAAAAAAATAAAAATATCTTATACTCCAAAGCTATACCATAAAATAATTCTTTAAAGTATTAAGAAGGAAATAAAGTTTTGTTTTTGATGTTATGACATTTGGCTAAAAAGTTATATATATATATATATATATATATATATATAAAGTTATCAATAAAATATTTTATGCCAAGATATGGATTGAAATTTAATTATAGCCAGAAGCTATAAAAACTTTTAAATTGACCAAAATTTATATCAAATTGATGATATTTTAGTAAAATTATAAGGTAATTATTTTTAAGATTCACATAATTGTGAATTTGGAATTTGGCTTACAATATTATATGAGTTGATCTACTGGTAATTGAATACTTAAGGAAACAAATATTTGAAATTATTTACTCTTTGAAAAGAGGTATGTTGATCATTTATATTAGTTATCATTATTATTTGTTTTTTTGAATTATTTGTCAATACAAATCTTATGATGAATGTTATTACTATTAAAACTGCATACAAAGTTGTAATATATCTTAAAAACTTGAAGTTTATATGATGAGTTATATGATATTACAATATTCAAATGTCATGGTATGGAATATTTTAGAAGACATTATTCTTCCCCTTGTAATATACTCATAAAGTTAAAATAATAATATAAGACATTCTCTGAAGTGAATGATATTTTGATTGATAATTCTAATTATATGAGTATGATCAAGTATATAAAATATAAATTTTACAAAGGCCATGCATGCTAGATGATAAATTAAATATGGCAAAGGCTTGAGGAAAAATAAATATTATGGTCTTACAATAAATTAACAAGTAAAAGACCTAGTTAAGATTTTTTTTATAAAGATCAAGATAATTATATTTTGGTTAGACGCATGTATCATCAAGTGATTGATCTTTATTAAGCCTCAATAAAAAATAAATGACAAAAATTAGTGATTACTCTTGAAGAGTTATTTATATATTGAAAAATGAAACATAGTTTATAGCGGCAAATATTGCCTTATATTTTGCTGAAATGATATTTAATCAAAATGATATGATATATTGAAAAATGTCTTCATTTATTTTTGGATAAAATGAGAAATTTAAAAGAGCTTACAATTTTCTTGGACCTTTATATGAGGTTAATTGAAATATATTGTGATTGGGAATTAAAAGTTTTTTTGACACAAATGTATTATTTTTGGAAAAAGTTAGCCATGTTTGAGCCCTCAATTATATTTCAAATATTGATATTGATGTCAAAAAAGTTTTGAAACTTTGATTATATAATCAATAGATGTACAGCGAAACAATTTTCTTGTCATTAGGGGAAGAAGTGTCGAATTAGGATAATGACATATAAAATTCTTAATGCAATATAAGACAATGAACTAAAATTTTAATGAAAAATAGTCAAAAGAGTTCAAAGATCAATTTTGTGCAAATAAGTATATGTGATGTACAAATACTTTGTGACACACCAGAAGTGCGATTGATCGATTCAATAAAAGGATATAACTTCTTATAAAAGGAGAAAATATTCATAATTCTTAAGAGAGAAATAAGAAAATAAATAAAAATGTATGAACATCCATAAAGAGGCATAAATATTTCTTGAAAAAATGTGAGCTCCAAATGTATATATTTCCTAAAGAAAATAAATTTGATATTTGCATCTAGTAGATAAAAATAAGTATGTCATAGAAAATAAGTTTGATGTTTACATTTAGTAAATAGACGTAAATATGTCTCAAAAAGAGATTAGTCTAAATGAACTAACATTCCTTAAAATAGAAATTGATTTATATGATGTCGTCTATAAATGAATGTTGACATTGAAAAAATAGGAAGGAGCAAAATAATATGGTTACAATCATTGAAAACTCGAAATTAAGTTATATGGACAAAAAGTACAATAATACCTAAAGAGTCTAATGTGTTTTCTATCATGAGAAAATATATTATCCGTGAATAATGATTATTATACCTAAAAATCCTAGATGGATTTATAAGAAATTTTGAAATGATGATTTATGAAGTATCTTAAAGATCTTGATTGTACATTGCATTAATACTCATACTCATTTAACCATTATGCAGAGACATTTTATGTATATTATTACTATAAGTTAGTATTTAGTATTACATGAGCATTTTTACAATTCGCATATGCATTTTATTCATTTATCATTAAAACTCTTAAAGAGTTTATTAAGATATCTTATAAAATGGTAAATTTGAGATGAGAAATATTGACAAATAAAGTTATTTTCTCAACTTGTAGATTGAGAATCTATCAAGTGAATTTTTTTTTTTTCATTTCTTAAATGTATTTATAAAGAAATTTCATTTGGATAAGACATATAAAAATATTGTAAGATCATCAAAAGTGAATAAAAGATAATTTTCATTTTTGTTAAGACAATGAAGTGTTAGCTAGTCCTAAAAATCATGACTGTCAAATAAAGAAAATAATATACTATTGACATGCAAACAAATATTATTCTACAACAAATTAAGATGATGAGATGATGCATTCTATGGTCTTAAAGAAAATGAGTAACACAAGTTTATTTTATTTGAAAAGAGAAAAATAAAAATGGTTGAATATGCAAAAACATAATATTTGTCATATTCTCATCTTTGTTCGCTCACAAGCATAATTTTATTTATAGTGAACTCAATATTCACCAAAATTGTTCCAATGATATTTGACTAATCTATTTACTAAAATGTTACATATTGTGAATTGATTAATCGTGTTGGAATGCATCATCTTAGAGAATTTTAATGATATAGCAAACAGGAGGAGTTTACCACTGTACTCTTTTTTTCCTAGTCATAGGTTTTATCCCATTGGTTTTCCTTGGTACAGTTTTTAATGAGGTAGTACTCTATTTGCATATAAGAATATCGTACTCTTTCCTTTATTAGTATTTTTTTCCACTAGGTTTTTTTTATCAGTAATGTTTAAATGAAACATATTCTTTGCCATGATGGACATCCAAGGTAGAGTCTTATAAATATCTTGATAAAAGTGGATGTCTATATACATGATCCATTCTCTTATACTTTGAATATGGATGTTTATGTATACTTTTTTCTATGTCATAAATATATGTATTAATATCAATCTATTTGTATTAATTACAATGTATTTTCTACCCTAAAAATATGGGTCTTTGTAATCTTGTAAGATCATTCCAAAATGAAATGAAAAATCATTCTCATCTTTCTTGTTTTCTCATTGTTCTTCTTTTCTTCTATACTACTTCTTTTGTTATATCCTAACATTGATAATATTTTTAAAAGAACAACATTTCTTGTAATTTCATCTAAAAAAATAGAATAAGGGCCACATTAAAGCAACCTATGGGCATGCATAATGTTTTTGGGCCCTACAATAAAAAAAAAATAACAATAATAATAATACTCATGTATTTATTTATTATTTTTAAAAAATGTTGTAATATAACTAAGTATGAAATATTTATATATATTTAGCTTTTGGAAAATTAAGAACCTTTTGAATTACATTTTCTTAAAAATAAAGCTATGATAATAATGACTCATTTATTAAAGAATATATAAGGTTATATAAATTGTGTTATTATTTGTTATTAATGTAATTATTGAAATAAAAAATTGGTAGTAACATTTTAATTGAATCAACATCTTGCCATAGTGAACTATTTTGTAAAAAATATTTTGTTTCAAAATATGTAAAGTTGTGTGCATTTAACTTATATTAATATTAATTGGCTTAGAGGAATATTAATATTTGACAAAATTATATGTGCACCTATGGTAATTAATACATGATAATTATTTGATTTTACATATTGATATTAAATCAACTTCAATGATGATTTATTATTTGATACGTTATTTATTATCAAAGTTTGATTGCCACACCAAGATATGGGTTACACGTAAATATTTTCCTAAAAACAAACTATTAATAGATTATTCAATATCTTGAGACAGGGTTCACCAACATTTGAATTTAATATTTAATTTTACACTTATGTAAGGTTATTTTGATTATTTATTATTAGTTATTCAACTATGACTTTGGTAACATTGATGCCAACATCAATGCTATTCTTATGCTTAAGGGCTCTGACTTTAAGTTCTAGAAAGAAAATCTCTTGATAGTTCTTGGAGTCATGGATCTAGATCTTGCATTAAGAATTGATTTGCGTCCAACTTTTACAAATAAGAGTAAGTCTAATAAAAAGAGGAAGTTTGAAAGGTGGGAGGAACCAAATCACATGACTTTGATGATAATAAAAGAGGGCATTCCAAAAGCATTTAGGGGCACAATATCTGAAAAGATATCTATGACTAAAGATTTTCTTTGTAGATATTGAAAATTTTTTGAAAAGAACGAAAAAACTTAAGTAAGTACACTCTTAACAAATCTAGTTTCAATGAAGCATAAGGGGAAGGGCATCGTATGAGAGTATATTATGAAAAAGTTTCATCTTGCTTCCAAGTTAAAAACACTTAAGCATGAATTTTCTGAGGACTTCCTGGTGCATCTAGTTTTGATATCTGTTCCAACACAGTTTAATTAGTTTAAGTTGAGCTATAATTGTTAGAAAGAGACTTAGTCTTTAATGAGCTCATCTCACATTATGTTTAGGAAGAGGAAATGCTTAAGTAATATAAGATAAAAAGTGTCTGCATAGTCTCAATCTCTAATGATAAGAGAACAAAGAAAAAAAAAGAAGAAGGATAAGGACGTTGTAGATACAATATCTCAAAAGAAACAACAAAAGCACTTGAGTGAATTGAGAGGTACTAGTTGTTTGTTTTGTGGAGCTAAGCATGTTAAAAAATAATGCACCACCAATCGTGCTTGGTGTGTTAAGAAAGTATGCTTCATACTTTAGTTTGTTTTAGGTTAATTTAACTTTAGTGCTTAGGCACATGTGGTAAATAGATTTTGATGCAACAGTTCACATCAGGTATCTATGCAGGGTTGTTTGTGTTGTTGAAAGCCAAATGATACTGAAAGATACATCTATGTGGGTGATGAAAAGATGATTCAAGTAAAGGGAATAGAAAATTTAGATTATTATTATAAACTAAAACTTATTTGGATCTTAATGAAAGATTTATTGTACCATGTTTTAGAAGGAATTTAATTTCCATTTCTATTATGAACAAATCTGGTTATTCTTATTCATTTGGAAATGAAATATTTAGTTTGCTTTATGATTCAAAATTAGTTGGTTCTAGTTCTATGTTAGGCTATGATAATCTTTATTTACTTGATACAATTGCCTCTTTTAATGTCTCCCTACAATTGAGTACATGATGCATAAAAAGAAAATTAACTTGTGATCATTCAACTTTGTTATGATAGAAGAGATTAGGTTATATCTCTAGAGAGAATAAAAGGACTTGTGTGAGACAAAATTCTCAATCCCTTATATTTCATAGATTTTGGTGTTTGTGGTCATTATACAAAGGGAAAACAAACTAATAAAAGGAGATTTGAAGCCAATGAGACTTTGAATGTTTTAGAATATAATATACAGATATTTTACAATGTTTAATGAAAATTACTTTAGATATGATTACATACATCTCAATTATGAAAAATCACAGTCCTTAGGTGTGTTCAAAAAGTTTGAGACTTAAGTTGAGAACCAACTTAGCAAAAGGATAACATCCAAGATCATTTGCATAGTTCTTAAAGGAATGTAGTATTGTCCCACAGTACAGTATGCCAGGTTTGTCTACTATGAATGGTGTTGTTGAAAGGTGAAATAAAATGATTAAGGATATGGTAAAGAGTATGATTAGCCATTCTTTCATACCTGAATCTTTTGGGCAAGGCATGTAAGACTACAACTTATATCTTTAACATAGGCCCCATTGAAATAACTACAAAAACCCCTAATGAACTTTTGATAGGTGAAAGGCATAGTTTAAAACATTTTCATATAAGCGTAATGAAAAGAAACAAGAGGCAAGGACCGTTAGTTGCTATTTCATTGGACACTCCAAAAGATCTAGGTGTACAAGTTTTTTGATCCCACAACCCAGTTGATTTTTGAGTTAGGAAATCTGGATTCATTGAAGATATTGAGTTTGTAGGGGAAAAATATAATTAGTGACATTGTTTTTGGAGAGGAACATGTTAAGAGTTCCACATGTGTTATTAGGATTAATCAAGATTTCATTTTTTTCCTAACATTATACAAGACAGAACGAACCAAAATAATGTCATAGAACCTCTTATTCAAGATATTGTTTAAGAAGAGCA
Organism: Tinospora cordifolia; assembly: GCA_030144865.1. Lineage (NCBI taxonomy): Eukaryota > Viridiplantae > Streptophyta > Magnoliopsida > Ranunculales > Menispermaceae > Tinospora > Tinospora cordifolia. The sequence continues at coordinate 2,259 of JAJIYU010020363.1, read as the reverse complement.
AACTCTTGCACCTCAATAATCCATGCTATTATAGAAATCCACTAAAAAGAGAGAAAGTGCATTGCGAGATGATTACATTATATGTCTCCAAAAACATGAAGTAGATATTGGTACAATGGAAGATGATCCTATTGACTCCCATCAAGCCATACAAAGTTCTAAGTATCATAATTGGATTGATGCCATGAATAAAGAGATTAAGCCCATGAAGGATAATGACATGTGGGATCTTGTCCCATTGCCACAAAGCGTGAAACTGATTGGTTGCAAATGGATATTTAAGACCAAGAGGGATTCGAACAATAATATGGAGAGGTACAAAGTTCGTCTATTGTTGACAACTTCATATAAAAAGAATGCATTGATTATAAAGAGACTTTCTTTTTAATTTCTTCAAAAGACTATTTTAAGATTATAATGACATCAGTAGCGAATTTCAACCTTAATTATATCAAATAGATGAAAAAACAAAATTTCTCAACGGTGGCATTGATAAAACAACTTATATGATACAACTAAAAAACTTTGTCTTAGGAGACCCAAAGAATATGGTTTACAAACATAACAAATTTATCTATGAACTCAAAAAATCCTCTCAATAATGGTATTTCAAAGTTCATCAAGCAATCATTTCATTTAGCTTCAATGCAAATTTGGTCAATGATTATATATACATTATAAGTTTTATGGGGGCAAACGTATTTTTCCAGTTGACAACATCTTGTTTGCTAGTACATATAAGCTTGGTGATGTTAGGTTTGCTAGTACATATAAGCTTGGTTATATTCTTAACTAGAAATTTCTAGTTAAGAATATTAAGATGAAATATCTTGGTGATGTTAGGTTTACAGATGCACTAGGATCATTTTTGGGGTATTCTTGGATTATCATAAAAGAGTTATATCAAAAAGGTTATCAAGCAACATGGCATGCAAGATTGCAAATCAAGTGATGCACATGTGGTTAAGGGAGACAAGTTTAATCTTAATCAGTACCCTCAAAATGATTTTTTGAAAAAGGAAATAAAGAAGATTGATTATGCCTCACCAGTAAGGAATTTAATGTATGCTTAGGTTTGTATGTGTCGAGATATTGTGTAGATTCGAGGGATGAAGGGCAAATATCTAAGCAATCAGGGAATTTACCATTAGAAGGTAGCCAAGAGGGTCTTGTGGTTTCCACATAGAACTAAAGATTATATGCTCTCATATCAGAGGTTGGATCAAGTTTAGATCATTGGGTATATTTTGACTTTGATATTGCAGGATGTCAAAATAGTATGAAATCAACATTGGGGATATTTATCTGCTAGCTAGTGATGTCACGTCATAGACGAGTACTAAACAATCACTTATAGCCTCTTCTACCATGGTAATAAAGTTCATGTCACTTATAGCCTCCTCTACCATGGTAGTAGAGTTCATATTATGTTATGAGGCATAGAATTATAGAATATGATTGTAGAATTTTGTCATAAGGTTGTGCATAGTGGATGATGTTGATAGATCACTTAAATTATTTTTATGACAATAAGTCAGCGGTTCTATATTCTAATGAAAATAGGAGCCCCATGAAGTTGAAACACAATGATATAAAGTTCTTGGCTATTAAAGAAAGAATTCACAGTAACCTATTGTTTATAGAGCACATCGAAATAAACTCCATGCTTGCGGATTCGCTTACTACAAGATTGCCACCCAAAGTATTTCGTGTGACACCCCGGCTCCCGGTCGACCGTCTCTAAGTCCGTTGCGACGATCCGTCGCCCGGGCCGCCCTCGGAGACGGCGCGTGCCCGTTCGTTCGTTCGTTCGTTCGCCGAGAGCCGGAGGCCACGTGGTTCCGTTTCTTTTCTTTCTCAGTCTCAGCTTCATATCTTTCTATTAAATAGAATATGATGTGAAAAAATTAAAATGTCCAATGGCCATCAAAACAATGGTTTCTTTCGATAGACATGAAATTTATTTAAAATACGTGCAGTGGAAATCCAACTCGTTCATAAATCCATAGTGATTTCATATTTGGACAAATAAAGCATTTTGCAACGGAATAACATTTCAAATCCATTTTCAAAACATGGAATGAAAATAAAACATTGCCCAAGGGGCCTAAGTTCCAAAATATATAATTTACAAGTGAAATAGTTCAGAATAAAAGAAGGGCACATGCCCAGTTCACTATAAACTCTAAAACATTATCTACATCAAAATAACGCAAAGATAAACTCAAATAAAACTGAACAAAAACTGTAACGACCTCC
>JAJIYU010020362.1:0-10455 GCA_030144865.1 Tinospora cordifolia | reverse complement strand
AAAAATAAAGTATAAATACACATATAGGTTAATATGGGTATGAAAAAGGTGTGTGTTTGCACAAATACATGTGAATACTACATATTATGGGGATATGTACATAGAAAAAAACATATGCATGTCCACATCATTTAACAAAACATATGCATGTCCACATCTTTCAGAAGTGGAGTCAGTCTTACTTCTTGTCTCGCTTAGACAATAGTAGACTATATCTCTAATTATCACCCACTCCACAACCATTTCGAGGATTATCACATAGAGAAAGATTGATACTTCTCATGGCTCAATCTCACATGGATTATCACATAAGAAGTATTATTCTCAATGGCTCAGTCCATCGAAATGATATCGCATTTTAGATGTGCTCTTACAAATCCAAAACACACTGCCGTGTAAATATAGTTTCCTGAATGTCAAATCAAATGCAAATATGTCAATACCAATAGCATGCTTACATTCAAATTCATTTTATATCTACAATGCCATATAAATAACCAAAATAAAGAAATACTCACAGATTAACAATAGCTTAACCAGCTGACCACGTATTTCACTTTCTGCTATAATAACCAGGTTCTCCTGAATTTACCGTAAAATTCAGTAATATATAATCCATCATTTCATATATATTATATATTTTCATTTGCATTCATTCTAATTTTATAAAAATCATAGTTTTGACATAACATCACCATTCATATAATGCCAAAAATAATTACTACTCACCAAAATTACTTGCCAAATGATTTCCAATATCCACTCCCAAAAATATAGGTTCCAATGCACCGAAATCAACCTATCAAACATAATTTCAGATGCACAAATCAAATTTAATTCATTTTTATAATAATTTCTAACGTATTTATTTTCTTATATTTAATTCTGCACGTGCATTAAGCCTCACGTATTGCTGCGCATTAACTCAAATAGTCTCCATAACTTTTAACATAAATTTTCTACTTAAATATCATATTTTTACTGCAGGAAATAAAATAAATAAGCTTCCAAATCATATTTTTCTTTAATTTCTAAATTTTCATAAATAATCTTATTGATCAATCATTCACCAAAAATCCATTTGATATCCAAAATTTACAAATTTGGTGTCGATGGGTACGTATTTTCATTCTCTACATTCTTATGGGTTTCAATTAGTGTTTTATTTGGGTTTAGCATACCCAAGAGCCATCCAAAGGTTATAAAACTTTGGGTATTTATTTTAAAATTTATAGGGCAAACTAACACAATCTAACCACATCTGGGATCTACTTAACGCTATGAGTGTTTTGGTATAACTTTTACTAAGTTCTACTCATTGTGAAAAAATGCCCAATTTTTGGGTACAACTATAAAACACTATTCGCAGTAAAAATTATACCCATAGGATTGTAGTTCAATGCTTACTTAGCATTTTTGTAACTAGAATTTGAAAACTAACTTACCTGCGCGTCGAATTCGGAGAAAAACGGACGTTTCCTTTTTTTCTTCTTTCCATCTCTGTTCGGCTCTCTGTTGCGTCCTAGGAAATAGAAAACAAAAGAAGAGATGAAGAAAGGAGGTGAATCGGATGATTCTTAAAGCAACCGACCCCCACATGTATATCTAATATACAATGAGTTAATTTTTGTATTTTTCCTTTTCTTTTCTTTATTTGAATTGCTCTCCCACATTAAGCCCACTGTTATACATATGCACTAACCAATAGTATTTCACCCCTCACTTTAATAACTAGCACTTTATTCCACAATATCATGTCCAACACTTCTCAAGCCACCCAACGAAGTTACATTCCTTTTTGGGTTGTTTTTTTTTTCCTTGTTCCAAACCAACATACCACCATATATATAGTCCATTTACCAAATTACCTTTAATTGATTATTTGCACCACTTGATTGCTCATGATACACATTTAAATCACCATATATATGTTACCCCATGCAAATATATATATTTTCATTTTTTTAACCCACCTTAATCATCCAAATCATATATATATATATATATATATATATATATATATATATATAAAACCCATTATTTAATTAAAGTAATTCAATTTAATTAATTTCTACACATTTATTTACTTTAATTAATTAATATATGTAATGTGTATTTTTAATACATATGTGTAATTAACACGTACATACACACGTAATCTATATACATATATGTATTTATACTCATTTATTTTTATTTAAATTAATTTACGTGTCTAACTAAAATTCGGAGTGTTACAAAGAAAATGAGAGCACAGGAGGCCTTTATGTAGATTTTCAATTATCATAGGGGGGAGGGTTTTTGTGCATTCACACTAGCCACTTTCCTTCGCACCAAGAGGAAATTTGGAATGTGGTTGATTTGGTTTCTACTCTTGTGTGAAACGGTTTGGAATGTGGGGCCACTAGGGTTTCCTCTCTTGTGGGTAGGTAAGGCTCGCTTAGGGTTTCCTTTTTATGTGTGAACACAAAGTTTGAGCCTTGTTTGAGTTTCCTTCTTATGTGTGAACACAGAGTTTGAGCAAGTTTGAGTTTCCTTCTCATGTGTAAACATAAAGTTTGAGCCTTGTTTGAGTTTCCTTCTTATATGTGAACACAAAGTTTGAGCAATTTTGAGTTTCATTCTCATGTGTGAACACAATCTTGGCTTGAACCACTTTCCAATTTGGAATGGGCATCAATCTCATGGAATTTCCTTTATTTGTGTGCACGAAACTAGTGTGGCAACCTCATGTTCCTTCCTTGGACATCATGAATAGCATAGGATTCTTTCCCACTTCATTCCTTCCTCTTGTGCATCATGTGAGAGTATGGAAACATTTAAATTTCTATTTTGTGTGTCATTGATTTGCATGGATTTGGTGTGCACAAAATCAGCAACACTTGGGCAACAAGGCTTGGAGGATTTGGCAACTTCCTATTTTGGGTTCTTGTGGCACCTTGCATGAGATCACGGTTTGGCAACTTGGGACTACATTCTAATTATATTCCTATGCGATATGCTTGCTGATTTCTTCTTCTATTTGGGATGTCATTAATATATCGTTTCTATTTTTCTTTGTCGGTCAAGATAGCATTGTTTGTGAGCAAGGAATCTTTCTAATTTCCTCCTTTTCTTGTGTGTCAAGTCTAGTGTGCACATGAGTTCAAGAAACTTCTATTTTTGGTTTTCCCTTGTGTGTCAAGTTTTTAATGTGCTTACAACATGTAGAAACTTCTATTTTCATTTGTTGTGCTCATGGATCATGGGAACTTCTATTATTGATTCTTTGGTGTGATCATGGGCAACCTTTTAATATTGGAAACTTCCATTCTTGGTTTTCTTGGTGTGCTCATTATCAACATAAGATGCCTTTCTAAGTGAGCTCAGGAAAACATTATTTTTTCTTTTGTGTACACAAGCGTGATGTTTTGGGATGTTTTCCATATAAAAAGTTTCTATTTGATCCATTTGTGCTCATGTGATGGCTAGGGTTCATTCTTGGGCACTTTAGGGTTGTTTTCGATGGTTTGGACGTTTTAGGGTTGTGAGCAACATATTTCTAATTTCTTCTCATTTCCCTTATTTTCATTTCATTTCTTTAATTCTTATTTCACTGAGATGTTTTGAGCAAATGATGTAATATTTCAAAGATTTGTACAAAATTTGATGAATGAAATGAAATAAAATAATTCGACTTAGAGAAATTTATAACATTTTTAGATATAAACTGTGTGTATACTCTAAAGTATAAAATAAATAAAATTAATTGAAAAATTTTGGTATCCAAAAATGAATAAGAAATAGAAATATATCTATACACAACATGTGTTAAATAGGTGATGCTTATATTAAATATTAGATAAGTATAAATGTATATTTAGTATGTGTATTAATATGTAAATATATATAATATTGTATAATATGGCTATAATATATTATGTGTCAAAAATTATATGAGTATATATCTATTATAACATGTAAGTAATAGAATCTAAAGAAAAAAAAAAGAAAATATTAGGGTATATATATATGTATGTAAGAAATAAAAAAAAAAAGATTTGTGCACGAATTCGGTGAACTGCGTGATTTCGGCGAATTCGCCAAAATTGTGCAGCTAAGAGGTAACGAAAAAGCGAGAAAAAAAAAGAAAAAAGCCAAAAAAATTAAAAAAAGAGAGAGAAATATGCAAAAAAAAAAACCCCCAAAACCCTAAAAAAAATCTTAAAATTCAATGTTTTCTTTGGAGGCGCCCAAACATAATAAAAATAGAAAATTTTCGTATGAAAATAATGCCCAAAAATTATAAGCTTTGCCCTAGAAGACCCTTTTTAAACCCCCTAGTGTTTTTATTCTATCTTGTCCCAAAATAAGAGCACACTAGTCCCTCTTGATTTTCTCTAGCCCTCTTCTTAGCATTCCTCTTAGTTCTTGAGTAATCTTAAACTGTTTTTGAGTGTTTGAAAGTCTTAGAGTAACGAAGTTCTGGCAGATTTTAGAGGCTTAGAACTATTTTGCGAACTAAGGTGGAAGTTACTTCTCAAACATCTATTTTACTTGTTTAGTTTAATACCATGTTCGTGCATGCTTGATTTGAGTTTAGTATGCATATTTAGGTTTGAAAAACATGATTTAAATTTTAGATTTGCATGTATGTCATGTTACTTGATCATGAAACCATGCCATGCTTAGATTATGCATGTTTAGGTTTATTTTAAAGTATGATGCATACTATGTGTTTGTTTTCATACTTTGAATATGTGTTAAACATGTTGAAATTATTTGATTTATGATTCATGAATATGAGATTTAATGAAAGATGTTGGGATTGAGAACCACATACTGTCATAGTGATTCAAAGGGATACTATGGGTGCTCTTTACATGTGATTAGTTCACATGGGTGAGGTCCCAAAATACTTGAAATATGGGTTAGGCCCTAAGTCCAATAAAACATGGCATAAGGAATGCCTTTTCACTTAAGGTAGGTATTTTAATAAAGAACATTAAGGCTTTGAAACCTTTTCAATCAAATTTACAACTGTAAATAAAATATTTTTTGAAACGCCTAATAATTTACAAATGCATGAATTTGAATATATTGTTAATCTAAATTACTAATTTGATTGTTTGAAAAAGATCTACTGGGCTATGTGCTCGCCCTTCCTTTTATTTTTTAGAAAATTAACATGCATGAAGACCATGAATATTAGTTAAGCCTTTTTCTTACGTTTAGAAAGTTTCTAATTCTATGTAAGGGCATGTTGCCAAAGTTTTGAATATTTCGCTGTAATAGTTTCATTTTAAGATTGAGCTATGTATGCCACTTTATTAAATTAATAAAGTTTATAAATTTTTTTTATTTTTTGCCTTATTTCATTTGATTCCTAAATTTGAGTTAAGTACTCTTTAATTACATTAAGGCATAAGATAATTGAAATAGAATGTCAAGTTGTGTACTTATAAAGTAACATCGGCTCAACCCGCCTTGTGGTTAAGTCCAATCCAAAGTCTTGGGGATTGGGGTGTTACAAATGAACTGTCAGTTGACCACTAAAATGAAATTCTACTAAATTTATCTCATTTAATCCTCAATAATGTCATACATTTCATTTTATTTCGTACAAATATTTCAGGGTATTACAACCTATCTTCCTTGAAAAGAATTTCATCCTCAAAATTTGCACATCTTCATTTGGGTGTTATTCCCTCAGGGATTTCTAGTAAAATGGTGTGGGTACTTAGCCTTCAGTTTGTCTTCTAGCTCCCAGGTGGCTTCTTCTACTCTATGATATTTCTAGAGAACTTTGACTAAGGTAATATCTTTCGTTCTCAGGTTTTGTACCTTGTGATCAAGGATCCTCACTGTCACTTCTTCATAAGTAGCATCATCTTGGATATTCACCTCCTCCCAATGAATTATGTGAGAGGGATTAGGTTCGTACTTTCTCAACATCGATACATGGAAGACATTACGTATTGAGGACATTTGATTCTGTCGGTCTAACTCATAGGTGCATTCCCTGATCCTTTTAAGAACTTCAAATGGAACAACGAATCTGAGTGATAGCTTCCCCTTATATCCGAACCTCTTAATCCCTTTATGAGGACTTATCCTCAAGAATACCTTGTCACCTATTTGAAACTCTAGGGGTCTCCTCCTCCTATTTACGTCACTCTTTTGCCTACTTTGCGCTGCGGCCAACTTCTTATATATGTGTTTGATTTGGTTGTTCATTTCTTCTACCAAGTTTGGCCCAGTAAGCACATGATCTTCAAGTTCAGCCAAATAGGTTGATGATATGCAAGGTCTCCTATAAAAAGCTTTGCATGGAGCCATCTTTATACTAACCTAATAACTATTGTAATAGGCAAATTCTGCTAGGTGCAGGTACTTGCTCCAGTTTCCTTTAAAGTCAAGAACACAAGACCTCAACATGTCTTCTAGTGTCCGAATGACTCTCTCAGACTAACCATCAGTTTGAGGGTGGAAAGCAGTACTCATGGCGAGTCTGGTACCTAGCTCCTTCTAAAGACTTTGCTATAATTATGAGGTGAATTGAAACTCTCTGTCAAACATTCTAGAGGGCTTTTAGTGTTCTGCTTTTACCAATTGATAGGTTAAACACTTGGAGACATGCTTAGCCACATCTGTTTCCATTCCTCACAACAAATAGATCTTTTTGAGGTTTTGATACATGTTGTCACCGCCAAGATGCATTGTATACTTGGTCTGATGGGCCTCATTCAATATGGCCTGCTTACTTGATCCATTCTAAGGAAGAAAAATTCTATTTCTAAATTTTAGGGTACTCTCAGCATCTAGCCTAAAGTTAGAATGCTTACCTAGTTCAACTCCTTTTATCAAGCTTGTCAGCCACTTGTCTTGCCTTTGTTCATCTCGGATTTGATGTAAAAAACTCGGTTGACAAGACATGCTGTAGATATAGGCTTGTCTATCATTCAAGGTCACACCTAACCTAAAGTCTTCGATTAACTGGTACATTTGCTCCTTTTCCTCCTCCTGTTTGTTGAGCTTCCTACTCAAGGCATTGGCCATCACATTGGCCTTCCCCGAATGGTAATGTAGTTGGCAATCATAGTCCTTAACGAACTTCATCCATCTTCATTGCCTGAGGTTGAACTCTTTTTGGGTGTAGATGTACTTCAAACTCTTGTAATATGAAAACAAATTGAACTTTTCATCATAAAGATAGTGCCTTCAGATCTTTAGACCAAACACTATAATTGCTAACTCTAAGTCATGTGTTGAGTAGTTCTGCTCATAAATCTTAAGTTGTCACGAGGCATAAGTAAAAACCTTTCCTTCTTGCATTAGGACTGCACCTATCCCATTCCGCAAAACATCTGTGTATAGAACATAGGTCATACCATGAGTTGAAGTGACTAAGATGGGGGTCGTAGTCAATGTCCTCTTTAGTTCTACAATGCTTGTTCACATTTCTCATTCCACGTGAACTTAACTCCTTTTTTGGTCAACTTAGTCATGGGTTCTGCAAACTTGGAAAAGTCTTGGATGAATCTTTGGTAGTATCCAGCTAGGCCTAAGAAACTCCCGATCTCTGTAACTCTCTTTAGTTGCTTCCAGCCCATTGACAGCTTTCACTTTTTCTGAATCTATAGGGATGCCTTCCGCTGATGCTACGTGGCTAAGAAACTTGATCGTTTTCATCTAAAATTCACACTTGCTGAACTTGGCATACGATTGGTGTCTTCTAAGGATTTCCAACACCAATCTCAAGTGTTCTAAATGTTCAACTTTTGACCTAGAGTAAATCAAGATGTCATCCACGAATATCACCACACACTGGTCGATATATCGTCCAAACACTCCGTTCATCAAATCCATGAATGTTTTTGAGGCACAAACTATTCTAAATGTTCAGCTTTTGACCTAGAGTAAATCAGGATGTCATACACGAATATCACCATAAACTGGTAGAGATATTGTCTAAACACTCCATTAATTAAATCCATGAATGTTTTTGAGCCATCAGTCAAATCAAATGGCATCACGGTGAACTCAAAGTGTCCATATCGTGTTCTGAAGGTCGTCTTGTGTATATCTGAATCCTTGATTCTAAGTTGGTAATATCTCGACCTAAGATCAATTTTTGAAAAATAAGTGACTCCTCTTAATTTATCGAATAGGTCATTGATCTTTGGTAGGGGATACTTATTTTTTATGGTTGCCTGGTTCAATTCCTAGTAGTCAACATACAGCCTCATAGACCCATATTTCTTATTTACGAATAGCACCGGAGCTCTCCATGGTGATTCACTTGGCTTGAGGAAAGCCTTTTTCTCGGAGCTCGTCTAGCTGAGTTTTTAATTCGATCAGCTCTACTATGCCATCTTGTTGGGTGGTATGGTTGTAAGACTCGTTCTAGGGTGAAGTTCAATCATGAAATCTACTTCTCCAGCATGTGGTAATCCGGGTAAGTCATATCGGAATACATCTTCGTACTTACTAACAATTGATAAGTATTGGATTCTTCTTTGCTCTATAGGGTCTTCATCATCACGTTTCTCAAACTCATCTTCTTGCTTCAGGCAGTTAATCATGGCTATTGTTGGGCTTCTTGGTAATCTCTGCATATCACCGTTCATTTTATAAGTTTTCTCCCTAAGAGAGGGTTATGGTTACTCATCTCTTAGGACAAACTATCTATGCCAGATACTGGTCTAACAAATCCATCCCCAAGATTACATCATAGCCATAAAATGGTAAAATACATAGGTCGACAGAGATTAATTTATCCCCAAACCTTAGGTCACAATTACAAATTCTTTTAAAGGTAATAGTGGCCCCTATTGGTATGTACACATTCAAAGTCATGGGTAGTGTTTTCGTTACAAGTTGTAGCTTATTAGCTAGTTTTGTAGAGATAAAAGATTTTAATGCACCCGAATCAAATAACAACCTTATAGCAATATTGAATAATATGAACGTACCTTCCACAGCAAGGACTTGCTATTCCTAAGCTTCGGCAATAGCAAATATTCTAGCCTGGTTCTGACCATGGCCCTGGTTCTACCCCTGATTGGCATTTTGTTGTTGTTGTCTACCATGAGGATGACCATTCTGACCTCCTCCCTAATTGTTTTGTGGTTGTTGTTTCTGAGGAGCCTAATCTGGTGTAGTTGGGCAATTTCTTGGTATGTGGCCCCATTGCTTGCACAGGTAGCATAGTCATTGCCTCCTTGTCTGTTCTTTTGCCTCATCTTTAGGCTGCCCTTTGTTTTTTGAGTCTGTGGTGCTTTGTAATACCCCAGAATTTTGTCAAAACAAAATTTTTAAATAAAAATAAAATAAGTTGAATAAATTAATTTTGGGTGCAAATTGTGGGATGACACATGAAAAATAAAATAAATTAGAGATATAGTGAAAATTTAACAAATAAAACCTTAATTTGATAATTAAATGAAAAATTAAGGTTTAGTAAAATTAATTATGAAATTTAAGAAATTGCTTAAGAAATAAAATATTTACACATATTGGCTAATATGTGAATACTATATAGGAATATGTACATAAAAAAATTCATATAAATAAATAAAATATATTTGTGTAATTTATAAATTATTATCTGAAAATGAAATAGGAAATAAATAAAAATACAAATTATTTAATTATTAGCATTAAAAATATTAAAGAAATAGAAAGATATCAAATAAATGCAATATTAAATAATTAAAAAGAGATAAATATTAGTAAATTCTTAAAATAGCAGGATTTGAGTAAAAATTAATGTTTACACAAATTAGAAAGTGAAATTTGGTTGATAATTAGCAATTTTCGGATAAAAGAAACCTTAGGAAGTGATTTTGTAATTAGAAACACGATCCAACGAATAAGATCAAAGCCCTAAACGACGTTCAGGAGCACCGAATCACGTAGATCCAACGGCCACGAATACATCATCCAAATCCAACGGCTTGGATCAAAATCGAAATCGAAGATCGCGAACACACTGCGATCTAGACGAATCGGACGGTCCAGAAATGATCAAGTTTAATCGAACGGACGTGATTTGTTTCGTTGATCACGAAATCGGATTCGCACACGGAACTCGAGGTTCATCCAACGGCGAAGATCTAAGCCGTGTGGATCTGATCGCGAACCAGTGATGCCCTTGAGGACGATCAACGCTCCAGATCAAATCTGATGATCTTGATCGCGATCTGATACAGTGATCGAGGATCATCAACGGCCGAGATTTCACTCGCCAAAACTAAATCGCGAACGAACACTCTGCTCGAGGAAATCCGACGAACGAGATTGAAGATCCGATTCTGTTGGTCGATCCGAGGAAAATCCAACGGTTCCGATCGAATCCTCACGCGTGTCTCGAGGAAAATCGGACGTTCTAGATTCTATCCGCCCGATCTGATCACGAAATGCATCCCGAGGACGATCTGACGGCCTGAATCGAATGCCCCGATAATTACGAAT
>JAJIYU010020361.1:0-10434 GCA_030144865.1 Tinospora cordifolia | reverse complement strand
AGTATAAATTTGAGAAAAATTGATATAAATCGTTGTATTTCCATTAAAAATTCTAGAAAAATGTATATATCATATTTGAAAATTTGCACACCAAAACATGGGTCGTCACAAGAGTAAATAGAAAAAAAATAAAATATAAATAGATATTTTAGAATATGAAAAATTAGCACCTATAATAATTACAAATTAGTTAAAAGTAAGATGCTAATTTATATTTATAGGTTGTGGCCTTATGATTTAATAATAAAACCATTAAGACATTAATACATTTAATTGGTAAAAATATAATTAGAAACTGAAAAAAATAGTTTGATAGAAAAATCATCATTTTATCTTCCAGAAAAATAAAATATAATAATTATAAAATAGTTATATTTTATTAAAAATATATCAATACACATAGAAAAGGGTTCTATGTGTGAGTAATGATCATTAAATCTAATTATCATGTAATATATGTATGGTAATTTAAATTAATCTTTTTCTTCTTAAAGTAAAAAATAATGATAGTATGTTAAAAAATCAATTATGATGATTTTTATAAAGATAATATTATTGGTTCAGTTTACCCTGGAAACTAAAGTGATAATGCACAAATAATGCACTAAAAATAGTGACTATGTACTACTATTAAATATAAGAATAAATCAAATTATTAAAAAAATTAATTAAAGGTTTAAATATTAAAGTTATGATAAATTTTTAAGAGAATTATTTTTATACGATTTAGGTCAATATTTCGAGTAATTCCAGACGCAGTGCAAATCTTGAGATCACCAAACGTCGAAATAGGTGGAAATGATTACCTAGCTTGTAAATATTATGTGAGTTTTAAATATAAAAAGTGATTGTTTGTTATTCAGAATGAATAGTAGATATATGCTAGTGTGTTGATTGATAAATCTTTTGATTATCATGCATTTATGATGATTACGTGTTTTCAAAATAAGTTGCATATATTATATGTAAAATAACATGTTGTGTGACTCTACATATGATTTATTATATGTTTTTAAAATATTATAAATAAGTTGTCTTTGAATTATGAGATTGTGAACATGCTAGAATTTAGAATCTCGTTATCGATTTAATATCATTGTAATCAAGAAATGAACTATGTACCAGTGTGGTGAGTTACAACTGATCATTGTGGGTACTCTTAAACTATAAAATTGGCACTATACTTTAAAATGGAACAGTGGATTAGACCCCAGTTCGTGAGCATTGGATGATGGGCGTGTCCTCATACTCCTTGTTATTAGCGCTGGACGTTTTAGTTAGAATGTGGTTTTGTAATGAGAACACTGAAGATGGTCCTTTTAATCAAAATGTCAACTAAAAAATAATTGAATTACTTGAAACGCCTAACGTTTGATAAGTGTTTTTATGTTCGATATTTTACTTTTTAATAATGCTTGAGATGTATTGTGTATGATCCACTAGGTTCTTTGAGCTTGTCCCACATCTTATTTTTCAGGTACCCAGTAATTGAACTCTGTTGTTGATGAGACGCAACAAAATGTCATTAGTGATAGACCTCCTTAACGGTTATAAGTATATTATTGTCTTTGGTTAGACAAGTAGCCAGAAAATCTCTCTTTATTGCATTTATTGAGTTGTTATTTGGAACACGACCATGAGGCCTGATGTTAATTCAAATATTATTGAGGCTAAATTGAACAAATATGTTATCTCATATTTTTAGTTATTAATCTATTTGTTTGTTCATTTATTCACTCATATGATTTTGTTGGATGTGACCTGGCGGGACCAAAAAATTATTCATGGTAATGTAATAGTAATGCCTCGGGTTCTCGGTTGTGATACTTGGATGCATGAAAAAAAATGTATATGTCTATACGTGTGGAATTCGTATGATATCGTTTATGATTCGAGAATCGGGATGTTATAAAGGTGGTATTAGAGCTTACACTGTAGAGTATTGGGCAAGTGTCTAAGGTATGGATCATGGGTCAGAGCCTATCTTTGTAATATGTCGACTTCCGGTCACCCAATCGCACCACTGTCAAATTATTAAATTGCCCTTGGGTGCTAAATAATGAGAATAAACGTACATTAAGTCATAAACACAGGGCTAACCAAATGCGCAAATGTTATGCCATACCACTTTCTCAATAAGAGATTGTAAGATGAGTCCAACACCATTAAATAAATTTTAAAATAATCGAGCTAAATAATTTATAAAGAAAATCTATGAAAATTTTCAATGTAAGTTTAGCTCATTGGCTGATACAAGAATGAATAAATAAACTGAACCATAAGACCTAATGACCAACTCTAAGCTTAGTTGAAAGTAACCTCGATAGAAGAAAGCAGTAAACTTAAATGAGCCTAGTGCATCAACCCAACTCTAAGCTAAGTTGAAGAAGAGACTTATTTCAACTCTGATACTTACTACCCCAACTCATGAAGTGGCTTATACATTTTATACTAATGCATAAAGAAACGGGTGGGGTGTTGTTCTAATGCAAGATGGTAAGGTTGTCGCTTATGCCTCACGACAACTAAAGGTATATGAATAGAACTATCCAACTCATGATTTGGAGCTAGCAGTTGTTGATTTTGCCTTGAAGATTTAGAGACATTATCTATATGGAGAGAGATTTGACTTGTATTTGGACCGTAAAAGTTTGAAATATATATACGCCCAAAAGGAGTTGAACCTCAGACAGAGAAGATTGATAAAATTCTTGAAAGATTATGACTTTTAGCTTCATTATCATTTAGGAAAAACAAATGTTGTAGCAGATGCCTTGTGCAGAAAATATAGTAAAATTGAAAATGAAAAAGGTCAGATGTGTCAACTAATACAAAGTTATAATCTAGGGGTCAAAACAGATTAGCATCAAGCAGTGTTATACACCATGGTGTGTCAATTAGATCTATTCCAATAGATCAAGGAAGAATAGAAATGGGACAAGTGGATCTTAGATCTTATAGAATGAATTAAACATGGCAGACACAGTGGGTTTAAAATTAATACAGATGGCATGCTGACATGGGGTAACAGGGTTTGTGTACTTGAGAGTGGGCAGAGTAGACAAATGATATTAGATGAGGCACACCAGACTAGGTATATTATGCATCTTGTAGGTGACAAGATGTATCAGAATCTCTGCAAGACTTATTGGTGGAAAGGGATGAAGAAAGACATAGCTATATATATTTCTAAGTGTCTAACTTGTCGGCAGGTGAAAGTTGAACACAAGAGATCCACAGGTTTGCTCCAACCCCTTCCTATACCAGAACAAAAATGGGATAACATCGTGATGGATTTTGTTAGTAGGTTACCTAAGAATCAAAAAGGGAAAGACATTGCATGGGTTATAATTAATCATCTTAGAAAGGTAGCTCACTTTTTACCAATTAGATCCACAAATTCGATGAGCAAATTGGGAGAACTTTATGTTCAAGAGATCATGAGACTACACAGAGTACCCAAGACCATAGTATCAATGTGAGATGTGAGGTTCATTTCTTGATTCTGTCAGAGTCTACGAAAAACAATTGGATTCTAAACTGATGATAAGCACAACATTTCACCCATAGATAGATGGGTAGGCAAAGAGAGTAATAGATATCTTGGAGGATATGTTAAGAGCATGTGTTCTTGATTTCGAGGACAACTGGAGCAAGCACTTGCATTTAGCTAAATTTGCTTATAATAATAGCTATCAAGCAAATATCCAAATGGCACCCTATGAGGCTTTGTATGACACGCCTTTAGATCACAGTCATATTGGGTAGATTTTGAAGATTGAGAACATGTAACCCCAATTCTCGTTCATTCCATTTCTATCACATTAGAGTCACATGCGAAGAAGCACGCCTATTCTACCTTAAATACCATACACATGTTGACCGCTGAGAACTGGGATGTTACTGTTCTCACATTCAAACTATTTTAAACACATTCTAGACACACTGGATCTCGTATAAATAACTCATCCGTCTCTTGGACTTTCCAAGAAATAACCCACAAAAATATACAAAGATAATCAGATAAATGGATCATTACTTTAATTAGCATTTATGACTGAATAAAATGTGAGACAAAGTCTCCAAAATAATCTCTAAAACATGGCGTATGTGGCCGAAAACTAACTCACAAGTATATGTTCAACATCTAGATTAATCTAACGAGCCATATGCCCAGTCTATAATAACTAATCAAAAGAGAATGTGTAACAACCAGTAATTTTTATAATACATTGACATGATGTATGTGTGTATAAGCATGTATTATATATGTATATATAAGTGAAAAATGTCACGTGAAAAAAATGCAATTTATAAGGAGGTTTAGGGAAAAACTTAAAGAGATTAGAAACAAAATAAATAAATTTAGATAATTTAAAATTAATAATAATAATAGTAATACTATGATGATGATTATTATTATCATTAATATGAAATGATGAATCAAGGGGATGGATAAGTGGAAAACATTAAAAAATGGAAAAAATAAATGTATTTGTATGCAATGTGGGTAGGTTGGTTTGAGGAAAAAACTAGACAACAAATATATATATATATATAACCACATATGCTTTACGTGGGGTAAGGGGTGTTATGGATGATGATTTCATATGTAAGTGGGCAGCGGGCAGCCCCACTCTTTCATTTCTTGTGTTATTTTTGCACTTCTGGAGGACGTCCAAAGACATGAGAAAGGGGAAACCAAAGCAACAAGAAATCCAACATTTTTTTGACGAATTCAACGCTCACGTAAGCGATGCTTCCTCTTTGTTTGCTTCAAAAAATGTGTAGAACACTTCTAGGGTTCAATTTTGATTAACAAGACGAGCATTTTCTTAGAAAACACATAATAGAGGTGAGAAGACAAGTGTTCCATCCAAAATGAAGGTTTTAGCTCAGTATTACCCATTCGAAACTGCTTCTCTTTTCAGACTCCTCAGCAACTAGGCACTTCTCCTTTTATTGATGCTTGTAAGGGTGTTGGAATGGCTTGGGATGGTTGAGAATCGATGTAGAACTCATATGGGATGAGGAAACTCTTTTGGTGGCTGCTAGGTAGGGTTTAGAGGCGAGAGCGTGCGACTGATGGTGAAGGCAACTAAAAATATAGGGTTTTTGCGCATGTGAAATATATATATACGCGAGCTTTCATCGTAGTACTGTGGTATTGCGCCCCAATACCACGATATTTGTGAATGTTCCTAATTGCAGTATCGTGTTATCTCTTCTGGGCACTGCAGTAACACGTCTATGCACCAAAACTACAAATTTCTAATCGCAGTATTGCAGTATTGAGTCTCAGTATCGTAGTACCACGTTAGGTTCCAAATTTCGTATATTTTTTTATAGCAGTATTGCGGTACCCAAAACCAGTACCGTCGCATATTTTTGTTTTTTCCCATTTCATGCCGCACTACCGCAATACCCAAATGGCTACTGCGGTAGCCGTACTAGATTTTTTTTGAGAGAATTTAAGGTATTACAACTTACAGGACCAGACTTGGTAGAGGAGATGAATGAACAAGTTAAATTGATTCAGAGGAGATTAGTAACAGCTCAAAGCAGTTAGAAGAGCTATGCTAATAAACGAAGGAGACCTTAGAGTTTCAGGAGGGTGGCAACGTATTTCTGAGAGTTAGTCATCAGAAAAGTGTTATAAGATTTGGACACAAGGGAAAATTGTCACCAAGATTTATTGGGCCATTTGGGATTATAAGACGAGTCAAAATATGTGCATATGAGCTCAATCTATCTAACTAGATGTCCTCAAGTCATAATGTCTTTTACATATTGATGTTACATAAATATAAGCCTGACCTTTCTTATATCATCCACTTGGAAAAAATACGAGTGCAAGATGATGGCAAATATGAGAAGTTTACAGTGAGCTTATCGGATCACAAAATACAAAGCTTGAGAACAAAAAATATTCCACTAGTCAAAGTCCTTTGGAGGCATCACAATGTCGAGGAAGGAACTTGGGAGTTAGAGAGTGAAATGCAAACCAAAATTCCAATCTATTCACTAGGAGGGGGTTTTTTTTCTTGATTATCCAATTATTTTTAAATTATTAAAAAAATATCAAACTTGCAAAAGTTATACCCAATCTACCTAAGTAGCTACAGTAGTATCCGACGTGCAGAAGGAAAAATGAATATTTTTTTTGTATAGCCACGTAACCAAAAAAATGTTGGAAAATCGTAGTTGTGAGAAAAGCTTCTTTACAAAAGACGCTTTCTGTTGATGTTGCATTATAAGTATCTTTTGTAAAGATGCTTTCCTTGAACAAGGAAAACGTCTTTACAAAAGACGCTTTCCTTGCAACAATTCTCAACTTTTAAAAAAATTGAATAGCTTACCAAATTTCTTGTTTTATCTTTTTTACAAGAAATTTGTTATGTTTAATTATTGGGTTCATTTAAATACTCCAGGTTATAAAGAAACGAGTAGTGAATAACAATCAATACATATGTAATTGATAAGCATTTTTCAAATGAAAATCCTATGAACCATGTACTTTAGTCGTAGTCTGGTTATTTTGAGTAAAGGGATGGGAAATAAAAACTTATCGAATTCGCCAATATTTGTCAAAAATCCTTCATTGATTTGATTTTTGTTCACCCAATTGGCATAAAAATGAAGTTTAGTAAGTGCATATGTTGAAGAAGCCAACGTAACAAAGTAGGTTGGAAAATCTTATCTTTGTTCATATTTTATGGTAGCCAACCTTCATAAAATAATTAATTAAAAAAGAGATGACAAAAGATCTTACCCATGAAGTCTTTTTGTCATAAAGTTGTTCCTTTTTTAAATGGCAGTATATTTGTTTATCTTTTACAAGATAATGTAAGGTGATGGAGACGTTAAAGGGATCACCAAAAATTGATCAAGAGTTGACACAAAATTGAGATTGAATAGCTAAAGAACTTGAGGCATGTATTACTTTCATATGAAATCAGTGATTGCATATGCACATTTTAACTGAAATCAAAGCTTTCTACAAATATTTGCATGACTTTCTACGGATAAATTGGGCACCCTTATTAATTCCAATTCATTTACAAACAACCTGGCACACTTCGCAACAAAGAGGTAAAATGATGTTGCTTTCTAAATGTGAGTCAGACGCACACACAAGTAGTAGCTTTCCATGCGAGGCTTGTGCATGAACCAAGTTCAGTCAATCTTCTCTAGCATCTTGAAACCAAAAGCTTCTAAAATACCCAATGCTGCAAAGCCACAACAAATTGTTTGTTTATGATTCAATAGAGAAACATACTAACTTGTATAGAGGTCAAGAGAGAACCAAATAATCATCAAATTAGGTGTTAGTTTGAAAATTATCAGAATTTTGACAAGACCAAGGATTTTGAAGAAAATTTGTATTCAAAAATTTTTTTTAAAAAAGGATCTCATTTCCATATACTAAGCTCACCTGGTATGTAGACTTGAGGCTCCAGAGGCTTTATAACTCCTTTGGACTTGATCTTATTCTCTAGTAACAGCTGCAACATTTGACATATATAATTTATTTTTAGCAGGAAAGATCATGAAATTTGAATTCTGACAATGATTGAGGCACTTAGTCTTGACTCTTACCAGAGCTCCAATGGTTGCTAGAATACCCACAGTTAAAGCCATTGCAGAAGCTTTTGCCTTTTCTGTAGTCGTTCCAAATTCTAAGAGAGTTACTCGATGGTTTTCTGCCGGTCGACCATTTGGAAAAACTACTTCCACTTCGTGATGCAAAAGTACCATGTCCTGAGATAGACAGCACCAAGTTGCAGTTAAGAACACCTTGGAGTTTTCTATTTGCACACAGGACTTTCGTAAGAAAATCAAATCCCAAGAGCAAAATTATGCAAAAGTTAGTGTTTCTGTGACTCCAAGTCATAGATGCAAACAGAAAAAAAAAGAAAAAAAAACTGATTTTCTGAGATAAGATTTCTATTTTTATTTTATCCAAGATGAGATTAAAGCCACATATACATGTAATACATATCATGTACATAAAACTACCTGTTCTTTTTTGGAGTATGCCAATCTCTCTTCCATGCATAGACAGACTATATCAAATGCACTTTGGCAGAAAGCAGGAATTTCCCCATGCTTGTTGAGGCCCAAAAACCTATTCATCATGAAAGAAAAGTTGCTCTTCAGATGTAAATGAAAAATTTCCTGCATGTGAGATTGCATCTTTGTATAAATTCCTCAATGGTTGCTTAATTTGAAATATGGAAAAAGTGAATAGCAAACTGAAACAATGTGCCTAGTTCATTTCCCCGAGTGTGTGTCTGGTAGGTGAGAAAATATAGATTTTCACAAGAAAATTGGTGATTTAATCAAAATTTTCAAGTATTTGATTGGCAAAAGAGCAAGGAAATTTTCATTTTCCTCACATAGAAAATGTTTCACCAACTAAATTTGAGGATGTCATAGTTATGTGTTTGAATAACCAAACAACCATAAGAAGATTTTCTCATGCTGAGACAAACATTATTTTTATTTTCTGGAGAAACATCTTGCAACCCGTTTATGGTGGTCCCCATGAATAATATGAAATGGTAGTGCAGAATTATCAGAAAATCAGATGGACTTGACACTAGAACACCTGATGCAGAATTATAGAGAATTAGATGTACTCAAATGTTTAGAACATCTGATGCACTATCAAATTCCTAATTGCTGGACTACAATAAACTAGTTCATACTTGTTAGCTCTACTATCTTCTCTGCGCTGGTCGTTTCTTTGTAAATGCCAAGAGCGACTAGCTTTTCCACCAGTTCCTTTTCATCTACTTTCACCTTGAGACTTTTGATTTCCTCCTTTTTTTTTTCAGAAGTTCGAAAAGAAAAGCATCAAATGTAGGCATGTTTGACTCTTGCAACATAGGATGAGCTTCATTGTCAAAAAGACCAATCTTTTCGAGGCTTCCCATTATTTCACTGAATCCTACACAAATGAAATTCCAAAATAAGTTGAAGAGGAGATGTAGCTCCCATAGCTTCACCAAGGTTTAAGAATTCTACTTGAATCAAACTTGATCCTTGGCCCAGGAAAATGAAGAGCAATTTTTTCCTAGGCATGAAGGTGTTGGTTCTCCAAGTGCTTGGGAAGGCCAACATGCCCTCTTAATACTAATAAGCATTTTGAGTACAATCCAGTTTTTAAACCTTGGTAAACATTTAATTTAATTCAAACACAGATCATGCCTTCATAGCGAAGAGTTCCACGAAAAATGATTGATGGTTCTTGGCAATTCCATAAAGGTCACCATAGACCAGAGAGTTGCGATTAGGAATACACTCCAAAGCAAATGCAGGAAGATCCAGTATTCGAAATCTTGAAGTGAGTCATAAAGTTTGTCCCCTGCAAAATTGTATTATTATTTAAAATAGCGTAGGATGATTGGAATATTTCCTTAAAAAGCATCTAAACAAGCAAAGAACAGTCGTTTGTATGTAATGCACTGTGAGAAAACTTTTTTCACAGCATGTGGCCAGTATAATGTCTATGAACTGTATCCCGAGATTCTTAAGATGTCATAGAAAATGTATTACATGAAGTAATAAACAACATAGGAAGGGTTTGTTGGTGTGAAAGCCTTTTGCCACCTCAGAGCTGGTGGCTGAATATGTATTAGCGGTTTGTTTCATTGATTATTTTGATAGTTTATTCATATTACTATTCCTATTACTTTTCAGCTTACGACATCAAAATGTATTCAATAAGGCATCGTAACTTTGATGAAGTTGCTTCTTTTAGATGATTATCTCTTTAATCTATTCATCACACCTTCCTATTTTTAGTTCCCAATGGTAGACCTTTTCTTTTGAATAATTTTCTCATAAAAGCCAATTGGATGCTTCCATGCTAAACATAAGAATCACAGGCACTAGTAATGTGAATAAACTTTTATATATCACCACATAAACTTTTACTTAATTAAGCAGTTAAGTTTTTCTAGCCGTAAACTTACCATCAACTCGTACAATTTCTCCAAGAGACTTATAAGTGGCTGGATTGCGCCCTACTCGAATAACTCCTGCAGGATTCCAACTGAAATACCAAAATACGTGATTATTTTATAAAGAGTGCGGCTAAAACCACTCCAAAAATGACTTTTTTCACCCCAATTTTTTAGTTCACCCCATTCACTTATAAAAATTGATATATTCACCCCATACTTTTTTAAAAATCCAAAACTACCCATACTTAATATCCAACTAACCTAAACAAAACATTCATTAGCTTCACCCCTCACCACCATCACTACCGTCATCGGAAACCACCGAAACCGTCGCCGGAAACCGTCGAAATTATATTAAAACCATCATTTTAGTGCGGAAAACTTACAGAAATCCATTATACAGGCTTCCAAGAGTTGTTTTGTAGCTGTTTCGACGTCAAATTCGTGGTTTTGAGGAAGAAAT
>JAJIYU010020360.1:0-10439 GCA_030144865.1 Tinospora cordifolia | reverse complement strand
TTTCATTTTCTGAAAGAGATAGAAAGAAAGAGAAACATAATCTGAGAATAGATCTGATAAACGATTCTAGTAGCGCTCCGGCTCTCGACGGACGACGCGACGACGGCTTCCCAGTCTAGCGGGCGCGCCTTCTGAGCGAGCGCGGCCCGAGGGAACCCGCGGGAGGGCCGAGGTGTTACAGATACTGATGACTTAATTGATTTTAGATGGTACTCAAGACTTTCTATGATTAGACGAAATCACGAGGAATACAGAGAGACATCTCAACCCTCTTCCAGTCTCAGACTTTGACTAGAACTAAATGAATGTTTGAAACACCTAATGTTTGAAAGTGTTTATAATGTTTTGGATTGGGTTTGTATAATACATGTGATATGTAGGAATGATCCACTGGGCTTTTGAGCTCACTGCCATTTCTTTTTCAAGTACACATGGACGTAGAGTACTGTAACCTACGTCAAATGACTTGCACTGTTATTGGGCACCTCATTGGAGAGGTTGTCCAAGATAGGAGGCTTTAGAGGTTGTATTCTGTTTATTTTCACTGAACTGATTTACAAATATTTATTTTGGTTTTGGATTTCAATTGCTCATGTTATTAAAATGATATTGTATGTTTAACATTTACCATTTTAATAGAAAATTTGGAAGTGATTCCGCTACATAATTCATAATTTATGATTTATGATTTCCAATCAAATTTTTTTTATTTAATTGTGAAAATCTGGTGAACATAGTGGTAGTAAATTTGAATAGTTGTTTCTATAGAATTATGTTTTCAAATACCCTTCTTTGAGAATAATTATCATGGACTTGAATTTGAAGAAAAAGATTTTGACAGAACGAAATGTTTAAGTAGCATTCCGATTTTCAACAAGCGATAACCCATAGTATGTGGTGGGAGGTCCGGTTGAAAATTGGGGTGTTACAGCCATGTAATATCATTGGAAAACATCTCTATAGATCTCAAAAAGGTGGAAACTGTCATGAATTGGAAGCAGCCAAGGATAGTTACGAAAATCAGGAGTTTCTTAGGCCTGGTTGGATACTAGAGAAGGTTCATCCAAGATTTCTCTAAATTAACAAACCTATGACCAAGCTAACTAGGTAAGGAGTTAAGTTCAATTGGGATGAGAAGTGCAAACGATCATTACAAGAACTGAAGAAAAGATTGACTACGACCCCTATCCTAGTCACACCAACCCATGGTGTTACCTTTACCCTTTATACTGATGCATCATTGAGTGGATTGGGAGCAGTATTGATGCAAGGAAGACAAGTAGTCACTTATGCCTCACGACAACTGAAGGTCCATGAAAAGAACTATCCTACTCATGACCTAGAGTTAGCAGTCATTGTATTTGCCCTAAAGATTTGGAGAAACTACCTAAATGGTGAGAAATTTGATTTGTTTTCAAATCACAAGAGCTTGAAGTATATCTACACCCATAAGGAGTTGAACCTCAAGCAACAGAGATGGATGGAGTTCTTGAAAAACTATGATTTCCAACTAGACTACCATCCGAAGAAGGCCAATGTAGTGGCTGATGCCTTGAGTAGGAAGTTCAACAAATAGGAGGAAAAGAAAGGCCATATATACCAGTTGATTGATGACTTTAGGCTAGGTGTGAATCTAAATGAAAAACAAGCCTACCTCTACATTATGTCTTGCCATCCAGATCTTATGTACTAGATCAAGGATGAGCAAAAGCAAGACAAATGGCTTGCTAGTCTAATTGAAGGAGTTACACAAGGTAAGAATGGTGACTTTAGGTTAGATGTTGAAACTATCCTAAGTAGAGAATGAGGCTTACTAGATCTTATGTACTTCATAATGGATAGAGTAAGTAGACCATACAGAATGAGGCTCATCTGACCAAGTATACGATGCATCCAAGTAGAGATAAGATGTACCAGAACTTCAAAAAGGCTTGAAAGGCTTACTGGTGGAGATAGAAGAAGAGAGACGTAGATAAAGATGTCTCTAAATGCTTAACCTGTCAACAAATAAAAGCAGAACACCAGAAACTCTCTGAAATGTTAATACCACTCCCTATCCCTGAATGTAAGCGAGATAACATGGCCATGGATTTTGTTAGTGGTTTGCCCAGGAATTAGAAAGGAGAAGATACTATTTGGGTGATTGTGGATTGCCTCACCCAAGTGGTTCATTTCCCGCTAATTAGATTCATAGACCAAGTCAGTAAGCTATGAGTATTATATATGAAAGATAGTAAGGTTGCATGGTGTGCACAAGACTATTGTGTCTGACTGAGACTCTCGTTTCACTTTACAGTTCTGGTAGAGTTTACAGAAGGAGATGGGTACTAAGCTCACCATGAGTACAACATTTCACCCTCAGACAAATAATCAGTCTAAGAGAGTTATCTAGATTTTAGAGGATATGTTGAGGTCTTGTGTTTTAGACTTCAAGGGAAATTGGAGCAAGTACTTACACGTGGCAGAGTTTGCCCATAACAATAGTTATCAAGTGAGTATTAGGATGGCTCCATTCGAGTTTCTTTATGGAAGACCCTACAGATCACCTACCTTTTGGGCTAAACTCGAGGATCGTGTATTAACTGGACTAGATTTGGTTGAAGAAATGAATAAGCAAGTCAAGTTAATACATAGGAGGGTGACTATTGCACAAAGTTGTCAAAAGAGTTATGCTGACAAGAGGAAAAGATTACTAGAGTTCCAAGTTGAGGACAAGATATTTTTGAAAATTAGTCCTCAGAAGGGCGTCAAGAGGTTTTGATTCAAAGGGAAGTTATCTCTAGAGGTTTGTCGGACCCTTTGAAATACTTAGAAGAATCGGGGAATGTGTTTATGAGTTGGACTTATGAAACCAAATGACCTCAGCTCATAACGCATTCCATGTATCCATGTTGTGAAAGTACGAACCTGAACCCTCTCATATCATCCAATGGGAGAAAGTAAAAATTCAAGATGACGCTACTTATGAGGAAATAACAGTCAGAATCCTCGACCATAAAGTATAGAGTCTACGAATGAAGGATATCCAGTAAGTGAAGATACTATAGAAACATCACGAGCTGGAAGAAACTACCGAGGAACTCTAAAGGGAGATGAAGATAAAGTATCCACGCCTGTTAACTATAAATCCTTAGTTATGTACAAATTTTGAGGGAAAAAATTTTCTTAGGAGAGTAAGTTGTAATACATAGAAAACTCTTTATTTAATTAAATGAAATTTAAGATTAATTCAGTGAAATTGGGTGCAAAATGAAACTAGGCTTATTTTAGGGCTAAAATTGGCAGGTTTCAAAAAGTATCATTTGGTGACCCTTGGGGACCTAAAACAACCTGAAACAAAGTAAGGTGACATGAACCAACTAATTTGACAATATATCCAAAAATTAGAACAATTGGTCAAGATTAGGGTTTTCATTTGTCAAACACCCTTTAGGGGTCCAAATTAGAAAGAATTGACATTTAGGGTACTTCAAGGAATTGAAATAACACGAAACAAAATGGGATGGCATGAACTAAAAAAATAAACAATATATCTAAAAATTAGGACCATTGGCCATGATTTAGATTTTCATTTCATAGTGCCTCCAGCGGGTTCTAAATAAGGAAAATAAATGAAAACCAATTTGGTCAAACCATTTATTGAAATTCTTAATTTTTTCATGTGATTCCGAAACTATAGGTTCTAAATCATAAGTTCTTGTAAATAAGGAGATATTAACTTTTATTTGATTTATGTGAACCCATGAAGTCATGGCCACCGTAAGCATGTGCAAGTCACATGGGTCGAACACCATGATCACGTGTACTCTCACCCTATCCAAAACTCCATGGAATGTTTCCTTTTTTTGAATTCTTGTAAAATGATCCCATCTCCTATACATATGATTCAGTACAACCACATTAGTAGACGTCTTATATGGTCTAGAAACCTTGAGACATGATTCCACGTACGCCCCCACTTGATTGTGTACACCCACACCCACTTAAGCCAAAATCGGCTCAACCATGTACATGTGTATGTGCACACATATGAGCAACCCTATTTAGATAGTTTCCTGGAACCAAGATGAGCATATTTTACTATTATATGGTGTCCCCTCAATTCTAATAGTGTATACCCATGCTTGATGTCTAAGAAATAAGAGAATGGGAAAGTATTCCATGTATGTTTGTGTGATGAGCAAGCAAGGAAACCAAAAAGGAAAATTTTCATAAGCACATATGGGACGTCCCATTTGAATTAAACTATGGTTTAAACATCTTTTGTGCTCACACATAGTTAGGAAATAGGATCGTACTCATATCTTTTGAATTAGAAAGCCATAGTGGTCCCACTTGCCAACCATGAACGCACTTACCTTCTTTATACAGCCCGTACCATCTTGTTTAGAAACTTGCCCAACCTTTGTGAGTTGTCCAAGCTGTCCAAGACTGACCAAGACATCCCCCTAGTGCTCTTGAACATCTATATAAACCCCCTCATGCTCTCATTCTTCTCATTGCAAAGCAAGAGTTGAGATTTCCTCCTTGCTTGTTCTAAGCCCTCTTCTTGGCATCTCTTCTCACTTCCCTTGTGTTCACAAGTGAGAAGCTTTAATTTCAGTCTTCTAGTGAGTTGTTTTGAGTGCTTTTGTTGGTGGTTGAATGCTTTTGAAGTTCTCAAAGTGGTAGATAAGGGGAACCTCTGCCGGATTTAAGAAGAAACTTGGATTGAGGTGAAGGGGATTTCTAGATCTTCTATCTTGTTATTTCAAGTTCCTAGCTTGTTCATGAATGTTTATTTTTTAGTTTACAACATGATTTATTCATTTTTAGCATGATTGATCATATTTAAATTTCAATTTAGCATGTTTGTATGCTTTTAATCATTCATGAGATCATACTATGCCTAGAAACTATGCTGAGGTTTGCTTTTAAGTTTTCAAGCATGCTATGTGTGTTTCCATGCTTTCTTAAATGTTTAAATTATGAGATTTAATATTTTGATTTAGTATCATGATTATGTGAATTTGAATATGAGAATATAAAGATAAGAACCACGTACTGCTATAGTGATCGTATGGGTGCTATGGTTGTTTTTAACACATGCTTGGAGTGTGTGGTTGCAAAGTACAACTAAGAAATACTTGGTACATGGCATCCAATGAAAAGTAACAAAAGAATGTCTTTCTACCCTAAACAGGGGTATCTAAATTAAGAAAATCAAGGAAATAGACTCCCTTTCAGTCATAACGTCAACTTGAAACCAACTTGTTGTGTAAAACACTTAATGTATGAAAGTGTGTGAATTTGGATGTGTTAGTGATTTGAAATAGTAAATTAGTTGTTTGATGAATGTCTAAATTAAGAACATCAAGGGAATAAACTTCCTTTCAATCATAACGTCAACTTGAAACCAACTTGTTGCGTGAAACACTTAATGTATGAAAGTGTGTGAATTTGGATGTGTTAGTGATTTAAAATAGTAAATTAGTTGTTTGATGAATGATCTACTAGGCTATGTGCTCTACCCTCTTTTTTTTTAACATTTTTAGAAAATTGAATATGATGGCAATGAATTTGATAGTTAGAAAGTTTCTATTTTTGGAAAGCTTCTTTTTTATTTTTAATGTAAGGGTATGTTGCTCACTTTAAAATTATTTGACTTTCGCTGAATTTTTATTTTAAAATTTTGAGTTATGTACTCTTGATTATGAATTCAATAATGCACTTCTTTATTTTTTTAATAAATAAGGAGTGAAAAATATTCCTTTTTCTACTTGTAATGCATTATTGAATTTAAAATTGATCAAATTGGGTGAAACACTCATGAAAGGTTCAATAAGAGTTAAAATAAAGGAATCGAGATATAAGTTGTGTACTTGTAAATATAACATAGGACCCAACCCACCTTGTGGTTAAGCTTAAACTTGTTTCTAGGGGGTTGATGTGTTACAGTCAACAATAACCAAAGATATTGTTTGAATTACTTAATGTATGTAAGTGTTTGAATTTGAATGTGCTTTTGATTTGAATTAGTAATTTAGTTGTTTATAGAATGATCCACTGGGCTATATAGTCATCCCCTTCCTCTCATATTTTTCAAAAATTGAATCACAAAGACTACTGAAATTAGATAGGGTTTTAAAATTTAAAATATATATGCAAGGGAATGTTGCCCAAATTTTAATTGTTTAAATTAAGACTTTCATTGAATTTAGTTTTTAATTTGAGTTATGTACTCTTTTATTTTTTTGAAATTCAAGTATGTACTTCTTTATTTTATTGAACAAAAAAAATTGGTGCATTTCCTTTATCCCCTTGTATTAGTCTTATTAAATTAAAATTAAATTGCTTGGTTCGTATGCTCATCACAAATTAATTAGACTTGGAAAAAAGGAAGTAGAATTTGATGCAAATTGTGTACTTGTAAATGTAATATTGGCCTGGCCTGCCTAGTGATTAGCAAACAATCAAAGTCTTGAGGATCGGGTGTTACAGAAGGTTTCCACTTGCACTCTCCATGGCACCAAAATTAGCACCTAGAAAATGATCTAAATAAAGATAAGTAAAGATATGCTAATTTAAAGAGATATAGAAAGATTCATTAACCTAGATTTGACTAACAAACAAAAGAAAAAAAAATAGATAGTTGCCTCATGCTCCCACATGATGCCCAAATTAGTACTCACCAAAAATAAAATGAAATGTTTCCTTGTTCCATTTTTGTGTGTTGTCCAAGAAAGGATGCAAATAAGAAAGATTCACTTGCTAATATGTTCTAGGAAGTATCCAAACCGTGGGCCTTTTCTAACCATGAACACATAAGAGAAATTAGGAAAGAATTCCACAAACTATGATGCCAAGAATGGAAACCTTCCTATATGACTAAGTGTGATACACAAGTAAAGAGATAATTAGGGAAGTTTCCTAGCACACCAAAATCTAAAAACATTTGGACATCCAAACTGAATTGGTAAGTATTCTAATTCTTTTTTGCACTCACACATAAATAGGGAATCAAATGAGGATCATATCTTGGGACCACACTGAGAATTGGGAACCACATCTTACTTACTTGCCAAACCGTGCTCACCAAGGGAAATTGGAAGGATACAATTGCCCAAACCATGCAAGACCGTCCTCTAGTGTGTAAAAGAAAGTTGCTTTGTGAGCACATGCCAAAACGTCCCCCTTATGCTTTGAAACTCTATATAAACCCCATAATGCTCTCATTCTCATCATCTCGAAGCAAGAGTTAACATTTCCCTCTTGACTTTCTCTAGGCTTCTTTTTCACAGCCTCTTCTCCCTTCTCTTGTGTTCTTGAGTGTTTCAAAGTGAGAAGTTTAGTTTATTCAATATTTTTGAGTGTTCTTGGAGTGCAAGACGTTTGGGAGAAGTGAATTTATGTTGGATTTTCTACAAACTAGCAACTAAGGTGGATGAGACTTCTTGAACTCTTATTTTACTAGTTTGGATTAATAGCATGTTCATGCATGTTTTAATATCAGTTTATCATGCATAATTTCATATTTCAATTTCATTACTCATGATTTAAAATTCAGTATCAGCATATATGCATGTTTAAGCATTCATGAGATCATGTCATGCCTAGTTCTATGCTTAGGTTTACTTTAAAAGTATGATACATGCTACGTGATGTTTCCAAACATTTAATTGTTTATATGCTGAATTTTATTTCTATTATGTACGATTCACAAATGTCAGATTTAAATGTAAGAACCTAAAATTTAATAACCACGAACTGTCATAGTGATCCAAAGGGATACTATGGGTGTTTTTTTACATATACTTAGTGTACATGAGTCTCATTATTGGGTGTAGATGTGCATAACCAAAAATACTTGAAATTTGGACATGAGATCCTAATCCTAATAGAATGTGACAAGATGAATTGTCTTTCCACCAAAAAGTTGGGTATTTTGATAAGAACATCGAGGGATTGGACCCCCTTTTAGTCTAACATACAACCATATACAATAAACTATTTGAATCGCATAATGTATGCAAGTGTTTGAAATTGAATGTGTTATTAATTTGAATTAGTGACTTAGTTGTTTTTAAAATGATCCACTGGGCTACGTGTTCA
Organism: Tinospora cordifolia; assembly: GCA_030144865.1. Classification (NCBI taxonomy): domain Eukaryota; kingdom Viridiplantae; phylum Streptophyta; class Magnoliopsida; order Ranunculales; family Menispermaceae; genus Tinospora; species Tinospora cordifolia. The sequence continues at coordinate 2,348 of JAJIYU010020360.1, read as the reverse complement.
CCCTTCCTTTCTTATTTTTTCAAGAAATTGAACACATAATGAAGCATGCTTGAAGCTTAGAGTTAGAAAGTTTATATTTTCTATCTTGATGTAAGGAATTGTAGCCCAAATTTTGAATATTTAAAAATATCAGACTTCTGTTAAATTTAAGTTTCTAATTTGGAATTATGTACTCTTTCTTTTAGTGTTTCAATTCAAGTTATGTATTTGTTTCTGTTTTATTAAATCAATAAAGATTTAGAAAGTTTTCTTTTATCTCTTGTGCAATTTGCCTTAGTATATGTTACTTAAATGAATAAGGCTCGGGATAATTGAGATAGAAAGACAAGTTGTGTAATTGTAAAGCAAGACTAGCTCGGCCCGCCTTGTGGTTAAGTCCAATTGAAAGCCTCAAGGGTTGGGGTGTTATGGGAAACTCTGTCAAAATTTTAATGATCTTGAAATTAAAGTGGAAGTAATTTCTAGAACCTGTATTTTACTTGTTTAGTTTAATACCATGTTCATATATGATTGATTTCAGTTTAGTATGCATATATAGGCTTGAAGAACATGATTTAAAATTCAAATTTACATGTATGTCATGTTTGTTGATCATGAAAGCATGCCATGCTTAGATTATGTATATTTCGACTTATTTTAAAGTATGATCATGCTATGTGCTTATTTTCATGCTTTGAATGTTATGTGTTAAATATGCTAAATTTATTTTATTTATGATTCATGACTATAAGATTAAATAAAATATCTTAGGATTAAGAACCATGTACTGTCACGATGAACATGAGGGTCACTTTGGGTGTTCTTTACTTGTGATTAGTTCACATGGTTCAAGTTCAAAATACTTGGAATATGGTTGAGCCCCTAAGTCCAATGAATATGGTAAAAGAAATGTCTTTTTCACTCCAAGGAGGTATTTTGATAAGAACATCAAGGGCCTTGAAACCTTTTCAGTCAAATCTACAACTGTAAACAAAATAATGTTTGAAATGACAAATGCTTAACAAGTGCTTGAATTTGAATGTGTTGTTAGATTAAATTAATAATTTGGTTGTTTGAAAAAGATCTATTGGGCTATGTGCTCACCCTTTCTCTTTTATTTTTTAGCTATTTGAATCACATGAAGACTTTAATGTTAGATAGGTTCTAAGTTTAGAAAGTTTCTATATTTGAATATAAGGGCATGTAGCCCAAATTTTGAATATCTATAATGTAAGACTTTCGTTGAATTGAATTTTTTTTATCAGTTTTGAGTTGTGAACTCTCTTTTATTAAATTAATAAAGATTTATAAAGTTTTCTTTTATCTTTTGTAGTATAACTGCCCTACTGAACTTTTTGTATAAATTTTGGGTTAAGTACTCTTCAATCTCAATGAGGTATGGGATAAAAGGCATAAGAAAAAAAGTTGTGTATTTGTAAAGTAATATTAGCCTGGTCCATCTTCTGGTTAAGTCCAATTAAAAGTCCCAAGAGTTGGGGTATTACAGGCGAACCGACATTACTTTATTTCATTCTTTCCATTTTAGTCCCAAGTCTCTAGAATTTCCCGAGTAACATTAGCTCATAACATTTCTCAATAAAATAACAAGATATCTTGAAGAAAAACAATTCAATATTATTAATTCAATCCAAATGTACAGAACCCATAATTGTTTATTATAGTGAAAATAATCTCAAATAACAAAATTTGGGCCAACATGCCCTACAATTAAATAATTTCTAAGAAATATTGTTTATGTGACATTCGTGTGTTATCTCTCTGTTTGTCAATTCCCTAAACTGTTAGAAGAAGGAAGGATGAACATAAAGCCTAATGGATCATCCTAAATATTTTACTTATTATTTCAACAAATAAGACATGCATGTTAAACACTTGCAAATGTTACTTGATTCAATCAGTTGCTTGTTTAACAGTCGTAATTAAGACCAAAAGGGGTCAACCTTGGTGTTCTTATCAAAATTCATATCAAAGGAGGAAAGGACAATCTTTATGCAAGTTTCTAATGGATCTAGGATTTGACTCATTATCTGAAACTTTGGGTCTTACTCGTGTGAACAAGGGAGAAACCCCATCGTTCCAATCTTAAGAACACCCATAGTAATCTTCATTGGGACATGCGCCGGTAAGTGGTTATAATATTAATTAATCATTTTGCTAAGTGTAAAGCATAACATTCATGAATATTAACTAAAATGATTTAGAAATTTAACATGGGAGCATGGTAACAACATAGCATGGATGTAATACCCCAAAATTTTATCAAATAATAATTAATTTGAGAAAAATAATTAAAATAAGTCAAATAAATTAATTTCAAGAATTTTAAGAAATTTTGGGTGCAAATGGTG
>JAJIYU010020359.1:0-10435 GCA_030144865.1 Tinospora cordifolia | reverse complement strand
ATCATGAAAATAACTTGTATTTTTATCCCCAAGCTGCATCTAGCTATAGTTATATAAAAATGTTACGAAGCTTGTTACAAATTTGTTTAAGATTATAGATTTAAAAATGAATTATCTTTTTTTATTTTAAAATAAAAACTTTCGTTACAATTTTCTGCATCAGAAATGTTTGCTATAAAGTTAGAAACGAATAACCTGTTGCAAAATTAGCAATGAATAATTCGTGACTACACTTAGAAGCGAATAACTTGTTGCAAAATTAGAAATGGATAATCTGCTGCTACACCTAATTTCTAATTTTACAACAAAAAGTTTGGTTGCAAAAAATTGCAATGGCTTATCCATTGCAAATTCTATAATAGATGATAAATTCGTGCATTTTAATTAGCAACGATGTATTTTACAGCGGAAACGGTTCATTTTTAATTCATTTTAATATTAAATTTGTAACAGATTTTTTTTTCAAATAATAATGGATATTTCCGTTTCAGATCCACTAGATTTTTGTAGTGCTACCCTTTTTGTTTTGGTCCTTTAATATTCTTCGTCCCTCATGTATTCGTTTCTTAGTTGCTCCTCGCTTCGGGATCATGTAGATTTTCATTTCAAGATTTCTTAGGTACCATACAAAAATGACAATTAGCACAACTTCAAGTCTGTTAAATAGTTTTGTTTGAATTGATGTTTGGGCTTGCTTGTCTCCATTGAATAAGCTGATTCTTTATAGCATGAGGAGGGCAAGAACATTAAGAGAACTCATTTGACACTGTGACCCAAATTTCCTCAATAATAGGTTACACAACTCTCCTTCAATTTATTGGTGATAAAAAATGAAATTAGAACTGCAAAATTTTTTCCTTAACTAGATTTATTTCTATCTAATAATAGTATCATGCGAAAATGAAAGACTTAAAAATGAGTAGACTGATTGCAATTCAACTTGAAGTTCTTTTTGTTTGCAATTCAACTTGAAAGACTTAATAATGAGCCCAATCCATGGTAAAGCAAAGTTCTTCTTGTTTATATAGACTCCTCGACCCTTTACTACCAAATTGCTTCGAACCAACAAGAAGATCAAACATTTTGCTTGCAACTAAGAATTGACATAAATGTTTTTCTTCCCTTATTTTCCTGAATATACAATTATGTATTGAAATTGGAATCAAAATAGAAGAATAATCTGAATTTGTCATTCTTTAAGACTATAGCTAAATGAAAAGTACAATCATAAATGCAACTATACTCTTTTACTTTCATTAAATCATTTATGCGTTTATACATTAATTTGTAGGTAACACACACGCATCAATGTGTGCTTTAATTACATTAGTATTTTTCATTTATTATACCTACTAATTAAGTGAAATTAAGATCACAATTAATTTTAAGACACTAGTGGTTGTGTATCATTAAAAATTTTTTTTCTGAATTACATTATCCTTGTTTAGGAGAACTGTTCCAAAATGTATTTGAAGCAAAACTATGTTTAGAGTCATTCGGTAACTATACTGAAAAAAACTAGTTTTCAACTTTTCAACAGAAATCTATTTTTCTAGAAGCACTTTAATTCGATGGAAAGCTCTCTTAAATAGGGGGCATTATCAACTTGTGTGTGTTTGGCTTTTTTTCATTTCTCAAATAAATCTAAGCCTTAATATTTTAAAATTTTATAGGACAATTACTAAGTTTCCTTACATAACACTGTAAGACCTACTTAGTTCCCTACATACATTAGTGTTTAACCAAGAATTGCTTAGGATGGGGCGTTTTTTTTTTTTTCCAATTATTCACATTAATATATATAAAATCGATCGTTGGGCAATTTTAATGGTTAAACTTTACTACATCAATAATTCATTAAATTTTTATCTATTATACTCTCTTTCATAGTAATTCACAATTTATTAAACTATATTGTATAAGAGTAATCAACTATACTGTATGCAACTCACAATCATATCAACTTATTATTTAAACTATTTACAATAAATATTATATAAAATACATAGTTTTTTTCATAATACAAATAATTCTAAACTATTTACACTTAAATAAAAATTATACATGATTATTTACATATTTTAAAAAATTACATTATTTATTTTTATAATTTAGTTATTCAAAATAAATTTTTTATTTACTTTTAAAACATCACCTTTTTATTTATCTAAAAAATACATTTTATTGTTTTGAAAAACTATATAATATTTAATAAAAAATATTATTTATAAATATTTATGAAATATGATATTTGGAAATATTCAAAATTGTATTTTAATATTTTAATATTATTTTAAATATATATATTTATATGAATTATCATTTATAAAAATTAGATATCATATGTCGATAACAATTACATAACATTTAATAATTAACGACATTACATCATGAAACAATGACTAATTACTATGATATAAAAATCAACTAATTTTCATCTTCATTATCACCAAGGTGTACCTAAATATGTTTCACTAAGTTTGAAGGAAGACAACAATACACGTCCTGATCATGCAATTCTGCATTCCCTTGAAGATAATGTTGAAAATTTGCGCCACTTCCTTGATTAACAATCATTAGTGCTTCCCCTTCATTATCATTCCAATTTGTGATTATTTCTCCTTCAACATCAACAAGCATATTATGCAATATTATGTACGCGTACATTATTTCCTTTAATTTTTTTTCCGTTCAAAAATCGAGCAAACCCCCATAGAATTGTCCAACGAGATTGAAGCACACCAAATGCTTGTCCAACGTCCTTTCTTGCAACCTCTACCATTTGCTTAAACTTGATCATTAGCAAATCTTGGGGATACGAAAATCATTTTACAAATATTACCCACGCTAGATATATACCATTCGCAAACTATATATTTGGAACATATCTGTGAAATACATCATTAAACAAAAAAATTTGATTGAGAGCATTTATAACATTGTTATAACCTGCAACTCCAAAGAATGCAGGTCATGTACACAAGTCTATAGAAACCACTACTTTTAGTACGGTTATTTGAACCCTTTGATCACCTTGAGTAGATTGACATTTTCAAACAATTGGGCAAATTTTCTAATGTCAATGCATGCAATCTATGCTTCCACTCATGCCCAGAAATCTATGACATTCTTAATGTAATTGGAATAAACATTGAACGTCTTCATTATTTGGTCTTCTAAGATATCTAAGTCCAAAGATGTCCTGCTTCACAATCTTGATTAAAATGTTTTCATCATCTTAGACAACTGCTAGATGTTTCATTTTTAAGTTGATTTTGCTAATCCAATGGGAAGAAACACATTTGCTCTTTTGAATCAGCAAAGTACTCATTCATTAAAAATTCTCTGATTTCTTCTACTTGAGTAGGATCCATTAGTATATGTAACTCTTATTGCACCAACTTAATCGATACTAAAGTATAAATACAACATTCACCAAATTTATAAAAATCTTCAAACCCTAGTTTCCAATAGCTAAATTTTAACGGCTAGTTTCCAACGATTAATTTTTAATGACTAATTTCCAACAACTAGTTTTTAGCAGGTACTTTTCAATGACTAGTTTTTAACGATTAGTTTATAATAGCTAGTTTATAATAAAATAATAAATGATCAACACTAAAGTTAATAATTAATATAATTAACAAAATAATTAATAATTAAGACATCGACTTCGTATACAATTATTGTTAACTATGAATTGTTATATTTTCTTCTTATAACCTTGCAAATCATACAATAGTCCTCAAATTGTTCGGGGTTCATATTATTGATATTTATCGTCAAAATTTTAATGATCAGTAGCTACTTCATATGATTTTTGCAATTTTTTCATCACAGCGTGTTTTTTATTTCTCCATTACATCATTTGTTCGCATTTTTCTTGCATATCTATAACACTAGATGTACCTAGCTCCTTCTCCTTTTCCTTTTTCTTTGTGTTTTCTTTTCTCTTTGAATCCTTTTGATCAATCAGATGAACTTCAACTACATTATCATCAATCTCAAGACTTGTATCTGTATTTGATAAAGATGTGTAGGCATCAAATTCATTAAGTCGTGTTTTCTTTATTGATTGGTGTTGAACAATGGTTAATCTCTGTAACACCCCAGTTCGTGGTCCTTTCATTTTTTTCACGTCTGGGCCATGCATGGAGAGACACGCCCATCAAGTATTAATCACTACACACATGTCACTGCCTGGAACCAGGACATTACTATTCACACACTCTAATCGCATCATATCATGAACACAACATAAATTTTTTTGGACACACCAGATCTCAACTAAGAAACTCATCAATCTCGTGGACACACCAAGTGATATCTCACGGAAACATATAAAGAATAAACCGGAAAAAGAACCATCAAATTGAAATGTTAAAACTTAATAAAATTTGAATTTCAATTCTCAAGAAAATATCTAAAACTTGGCCCATATAACCAAACTCCAGCTCATATGGAAATAAACAATTGAATCAGTCTAAGAAATTTTAAATTATATTCAATTTAAGACTAGGGTCTTTGATTCCAATGACAACCTCAATTGTGACGTTCACGACTAACAAATTATCTAAACTATGTTGGTTAAGCGTATTGCCTCAAATATCACCTGAAATGAACAAGATTAAGGTGAGCTTAAGAGCCTCGTGGATGATACATAATACACCACTAACATTATTCAAGTTAAACATAGAAAATGCAAATACTTTTAATACATTAGGCGTTTCAAACATTAAATTATTTATCAATTGTTGATTTGATTGAAATGCTTAACCTCGGTGTTCTCTCATCATAATCAAATCGAACGGAAAGAGGAAAAGTGCAATCTATGCCAAATTTCAATGGGATATAGGGACACACTCATCACCTAATTCAGGAATTAGGGATACACCCATCGCTCCACCTCCAAGAACTAAGGACACATCCATCGTTCTATCATTGAGAACTAAGGATATACCCATAGGTCCAAATCATGAGAACACACACAATGATCCCCCTTGAACCATTGTATCGGTATGTGGTTCGATTCTTAATTTAATATTATTCTAATATCATACAACAATCACTTCTGTTATGCATCTTGTCTCACAACTTAACATACCATGATACAGTAATACATCATCTTAAGAACAGTAATATATAATCACACAGATCTCATCTTATGAAAACATGCAGATATCAAGCATGAATACAATGATCATGTTACATAACATTCATACAATCACGTCATTCATAAATTATTCAATTCACATCCTATCATGCTACTAAGTAATCATTCAAAGCAAACACGCATGATGTTTAGTGTTTAAACTTAAATAATACTAGGGAGTAAGGTAATCACTTCCACCTGTCTATTCAGTTCCCTTGGGCCCTTGCTTTGTCACTGTGTTAGCCTTGGATCTTCCACCTTGAAGATTTAACACCAATATTATTCGAGTTTGCTTTGTCAATGTGTTAATTTGAATATTCATGCCACTAATTATGCACAAATGTGTCTAATTCTCCCCTAAATTCCTATAAAATGCAATAAACCACCTGTACTGATGTCAAGCTACTATGCAACTAACAAATACCCCCAAACTTAGACTATTTTTCGTCCTCGAACAATGACTTTAATCTAAAATAACATACCATGCCATATAAAAGTAAATTCATTTTCACTCATCATTGTAATCTTAATCTTCCATTCCTGCAATTTATGACTCATTAACACGTCCTTAAGGCTATTCAAATTGTCTACATTCTCAGTTCATCCTCCATTCTTCCTTAACTTCACCATCTCATCTATCAGTATCTCAATCCTCCTAGACTTTGTAGGAGATTTATAGACGTCAACCCACTTATAGAAATCTTCTTCTAATACCTAAATACACAAACCCTCTCAATTCTCTCCTCTATCTATCTTCTACTCAGTTCAAATTATAGTAGGAATCAGAGGTCTTTTCCTCTAGGTTGTAACGTGGCCTGGCTCAAGGTGCAAGTGTAATAGGAATTTTATTCTAACTCAAGTGTACACTCATGACAATATACTCACCCAACTTGTTTATTCTTCTGTTCGTACTCCCCTGTTTCTTTTGCTCATGCTCGCAACATTGCTTTATACCTCCCCCAAACTTATTTCATTCCGTGCATTCCAAATTGTATCCACATGTATACTCATGCAAAAGTAGAAAAGTTTAGCTATTATTGATACTGCCGAAATAACAAATACTTATAACTTTTTTTCTTCTATTTTTTTTAAATAATGCATTTACCTAACATGGGTTGTATTAAAACCATTTAAATAATGCATTTACCTAACAAAGGTTCAGTCAAAATCAAATTTTGGACAATCTAAACACACAGGCTGTTTGAACATACCCTAGTTCTTTGTCTCATCATACTAGAGAAATTTTCAATTTCATGGGTCACTTAGTAAAAATTTTCAAAAAAATATGGCTATGGCATGGATGATCTAGCCTAAGTGAGATGATCTAGCCTAAGTAACTTATACTATATGTGCCTAACATACTTCTAAAATATGCAGAGCAAAACACTAAGAAAGAAAAATAAATATGAAATTGAAAGAAAACTAACAACTAAACCTAACGTGTCAAAGCGGTTTACACCCCTAAACTTGAATAGTGCCTTATCCTCAAGAGCACATTGATTCTCATAATTGGAAGAGTACACATCAAGAACATGCATTCAAAAATAGAGACGTTAATCTGGAGATCACACAAATTTAAGTACATGCATTAATGATAGAGAGAGTCAACACATCAAAAATAATTATACACTGTCTACATAAGTGAATTTGAAAGCAAACAGAGAAAAATAGAAATCAAAAGTCTTCTCCAAAAACTTCAACCTCCATGATGTAGTCGTTTCCGTCCCCTCCATCATCATCATCATCAACCGGTGGAGTTGGAGGGGCTGGAGGCGCACAATATGTCATAAACATGTAAGGTATGTAGTAGGTAGGAAGAGGATTATCCTGTGCCATGGTCAGATCAGTGCGATGTAACCACTGGGTAATGTAGGCCAACCAATGCATGACAACATGAGGATTAGAAGGTGGTGTGACTAATGATGATGGCTCGGCAGCAGTAGAAAAGGAAAGTGGCGCGCTAGTAGAAGGAGCAGAATCTGTTGTAGTGCGAGTGGGATTAACTGAAGGTTGTGGGGACTCTACGGAGGCCATGCGCCTCTTAGCAGGTGTAGAAGTAATCATCTTCACAACTATGTGGTCTTTCATCTTCAGTAGGGGTTTACTCCGCTTTCAAACTACCCCAACTCGTCTGCACAGTTCTGTAATGAAGGTAGGATGGGGTAGTCCTGTGTTGATCTTGTCAATGGCAAACCGGATGAAACTAGAGATGATGGTCCCAACATTGATCGGGAGCTCCTTCATAATGCAATATACTAGCATTGTCTTCTTTACTATTACCCTGTTAATGGCTAAAGATAGAAGAAGGTTAACACAAATGAGATAAAACCAAACCTTGGCAGGTCTCTAAAACATAGTCTTCACGAAGTTGACGGGCCTATCATTATAACAAATCCATGAGACGCCATCAACACACAAGGTCCTCAGCACAATCATCCGGATCGAAACGTGGTAATAGAGTATAATACTCGTCCGGGGAGTTGGCAGGAGACCATATACTTCATTGATAGCGGCTGAACTAAATTGGACCCACTTCCCGTGGACCCAAACTGTAGTGCCATCTCTGCCAGCTGTATTCGTGTAGAATTCTTGCACCAATGGGATGACAGTAATGGATGGTGCCTGAATTAGTTGTTCCCAATGGCGAGCAACAACTATGATATCAATGCCAATCTCACACTCTTCTTGCATCAGGATGATAACACGCTCCGGAATGAGATGGCAGTTAGATCTAATGAGGTTGAACCGCTGTTTAGCTACAACAGTTCGAAAGCGTGTCTGGTCCGCAGGGGATGGAGGCAGTGCTAACTGTTTCCCTTTAGATGCAGGGTGTTTCATTCGAGGAAGCCTGCAAAAATAGGATTAGTAGGCAAGGAAAACTTCAATCCATATAAAAGAACATGAACATTGAACTATAAAAGAACAAATGTCACATATCTTTTAGAAGCCTAGTTACCCAAAATAATTATTGACAAATCCAAGTGTTGTAGTAAAACTAGTCCTAAAATCCTAACCATAGCAAGTGCTGCAGATAATCCATAAAAAACATCCAACATCCACTGCATTGCAAAAGACTCATGAATACTCAATTAATCCAACATCAAACACATCACAATCTTTGATAGATTCAAATAGGGGAAACAATAGCCGAAATCTAGCATCTACAATGAGTTTGCGAGTCCCTTACTTCCAAAGCTTCTAGCAATCATTTAGAAATTTGATGGATGAAGAAAATTTTGAAAAGCTTTGAGGAAAGAGGAACTTTTAAGCATGAAAAATGAAATCTAAATCCTAAAACAATCCTAAATATTAGATTTAAACAAGGAAATAATAAAAAATCAAGTAAAAACACTTACATTTGCGCTAAGAGATGAAGAAACGCGCTTAGAACCACAGGAGAAACCAAATTTCATGGAGAAAACTCAAAAACTTTTAGAAGAGAATGCAAAAAATGACCGCGATCTGTCTTAAAAAAGATGTAACTACTGCGGTCATTGCTTTAATTGCCGCAGTAATTGTGTTAATCGTTGGATTATAAATTTTTGTATTTTCTGTTAACCGTGGTCCATAGAGTTGTATGGTGCTGTGGACCGCGATACACATGATGCTCCAAACACGGTTATTTTGGTTACTGCAGTACACAGAAATATACACTTCTATTGACCGCGGTAATTGCATATGTGCCTTAATGTTGTCTTCTGATGACCGCGTTACACAGAATATAGCATTATGTGGACCACGGTAGGTGCAAGAATGATTGCTAATTTCTTTCTATAGACCGCAGTCCACAGAGTTAAGGTGCTCGTTACCGCAGTTGGCAGAAGCAAGAATAGAATTTTTCTTCCCCACCCCCCTTTTTTTACTAAGTCCTAAATCTTATGAGACTAACAACTTACGAAATCAAAATTTTAAAATCTACATGCATCTTAGAAAAATGAAAAAGTAGAAACGAAATGAGTGCAACAACATAAAAATCAAAAGTGGGTTGCCTCTTACTCACAACGTTGTGTTTAACGTCGTTAGCTTGACGAAGATACTGCGTGTCAATCTTGAAGTTCCACTAGCTTCACTGTCTGTTTTGGTCATCCATAAAATATCTTCAATCTCAGACCATTCACTTTGAATTTATGGCTATCTAGCAAGCTTTGAACATCCACTGCGCCATACAGGAACACTTGTGTAACAAGGAAGGGTCTTGACCAACGAGACTCAAGTTTTTTAGGAAACAATCGGAGTCTAGAATTGAACAAGGTAGGTGACAAGACTTTTCATACAACAACTGATACAGAGACATGCCAATGGGAGTCTTAAAGGTTGTCTGGTATGCCCACAGTGCATCATCCAGTTTCAGGGCTCAATCCTTACGATTTGTTCCAACTGTCTTTTGCAATATTGCCTTGATCTCTCGTTTATACACTTTAGCTTGCCCATTCATCTGCGGATGATAAGGCAAGGCAACCTTGTGTCGCACTCCATATTTGGTTAGAAGGTCGTTGAAGATTTTATTGCAAAAATGTGTACCTTCATCGCTCACAATTGCTCTAGGTGTGCCAAAACGAGAAAAATGTTGCGAGAGAGGAACTTCAACACAACTCTAGTGTTATTCTTGGATGTGGCCACTGCTTCAACCCATTTAGAGACATAATCGACAGCAAGCAATATATATTGTCTTCCATCCGATGTTGGAAAGGTTCCCATGAAGTCTATGCCCCATATATCAAATAATTCGACCTCCACAAAAGATGTAAGAGGCATCTCATTTTTCCTTGAGATGTTACCATGTTTCTAGCACACTTCGTATGTCTTAGAAATTGATAGGCATCATTTAGCATACTCGACCAATAAAATCCGCTCTCAAGAACACGCCTCGCTGTATGTTGGTGGCTGTAATGATCGCTATAGGGTGAAGCATGGAAATCATGAAGGACTTTGTTAAATTTTGTTTCTGGAATGCAACAACAAATTACTTTATCGACGCACCTCCAATAAAGAAAGGGGTCATCCCAGAAAAATTGAACTTGGCTTCATGTATGAAGCGCTTGAGGCAGCTTATCGACATGAAGTAACTTAAGCACTTCGGCTCGTACCACATCTTTCATGTTTGGGTTAAGTCGTCTTTGGCTTTCACGAGTAGGTTTAGCATTATCCTCAAGGTGGATCCTATGCGTGCAAATGGTAGGGCTAATTCCTTTTATGTCAGCTATGGTCCATCTTAAGGCTGATTTATGCTCATTAAGAACTCCTAAAAGACTATCCTCTTGCTTCTTGGTAAGTGCAGAAGAT
>JAJIYU010020358.1:0-10507 GCA_030144865.1 Tinospora cordifolia | reverse complement strand
GTGTTCCATGATTGAATTTTCAATTTGATTATATGCTGAATTTATTTATTTTAGTCTCATGTTCTGAAATTTATTTTATGATTCTAGAATATGTGATTTAACAAAGATGATTGTGATAATAACCACGTACCATCATAGCACACATGTGGGTTGCTATGAATGTTCTTTTCATGTGATTAGTTCAAATGGTTTTGAGACCAAAGTACTTGGTTGGTGGGTAATGTCCCTTAAAGTCCAAAAGTCTAATGAAATTGGCTAAGAAAAGCTATATTTTACTCTAAGGAGGTACTTTGTTAAGAACATCAAGGGCTTCAAAAATCCTTTTGGTTTAAAATCTCAACTTTAAACAAATGGATGCTTGAAACGCCTAATGTATGCAAGTGTTTGAATTATGGATGTGCTATTGTTTTGAGTTTGAAAAATGGTTATTTGATAAAGATTCACTGAGCTATGTGCTCACCTCTTCCTCTCTTATTTTTCAGGGAATTAAATTATGAAGACATGGAAATTGAATATTTTATTTAGCAAGTTTCTATTTTTCTTTTTATGTAAGGGCTTGTTGCCCAATTTTGATTAAGATTTCCGCTGAAAGTTAGTATTTCTATTTTGAGATTATTGATCAACGATGTAGTAGTTTACATTACAAAGTTATGTACTTTCTTTTATTAATAAAGAAGTTGAATTTTTCTTTACCTTTAATTGCCTTGATTTTATTTTGTACCATTGAACTTATTCTAAGGCATGTGGTATTGAAAAATAGAAAGTCAAGTGTGTGTCGCTTGTAAAGTAGCATGACCCAACCCACTAATTGGTTAAGTCCACTGTTGAATAATGGTGGTTGTCCAAAACTCAAGGAATGTGGGGGTTGGGGTGTTACACACCCTGCCTCCCCTAAAATTCCTTTCTGCCGGATATGGACCACACCACTCAGCCAGGAAGCGACTGACATCACTTTACATCTTTTTCTTTCTTTCTCTCTGAGTCCCAAATCTGTGAGACTCCCTAAGTAAGATTAACTCATAAACATTTCTCAATAAGATAACAATAGATCATTTGGAAGAAACAATTCAATCGTAGAAAACCCTTAATGTTTATTACAATGGAAATAATCTCAATACTTAAATAAACAAAATTGGGCCAACATGCCCTACACTTAATTAAAATCTAGGGAAATATTTCTAGAAGACATTCATGTGGTCTCTAATTATCAATTTCCTGAAATGTTAGAAAAAGGAAAGGTGAGTACAAAGCTAGTTGATCTTTCCAAATATTTAAGTCATTATTTCAACAAATAAGACATACATGTTAAACTGTTTCAAGCATTACATGATTCAATCAATTGCTTGTTTAAAAGTTGTAGATAAGATTGAAAGGGGTCAACCTTGGTGTTCTTTTCAAAATTTATATCAAGGAAAGAAAGGACAATCTTTATGCCAGTTTCCAATGGATCTAGGGTCTTACCCATTTGAACTAGGGACAAACTCTATCGTTCCAATCTTAAGAACACCCACAGAAATCCCCTATGGGACACTGTGCCGGTACATGATGACAATCCTTATTAATCTTTAATCAATTGTAATTGATTGATCATGTATTCATAATAAGAGTAGACATGAATTGAACAAGAAAGCAAGGTAAGCATAGAACATATCATCTCATATTCATGCATCTTTATTCATGAAAGCCCAAGCATGCATATTCTAGACATATCATATTCAATTTAAAACAAATCATGTATATTCAAACAATCACACATATAAAGCCTTATTGAAATCAAAATAATAAATTAAAATTTGGAAATCACTTCCACCTTATTCGCTTAATCCTTCGATCTTGATAGCTCCAAGTTCTTGATCCTTCAACCATGAAGATCAAGTCTTAAGGGTTTTTCACGTGTCTCCAAGATTCATAATTCATAATCTAATGGTCTTTCATCCTATAAAGCCTATAACATACGGGAGTATCACTCTAGATAAGCGTAAATAGGGTTTCAGTTCTATTTATCATGGTAGGGAGAAGCATTACCATGATGACCAGTGTGTAGGGATGAACAAAGAAGAAAAATCGAATTTTGGTTACTACCGCGATAGGCTACCATGGTCGTATGTGAATTTTCATTGCGTTACTATAGTAGCAAATCACACTACCGTACCAGTATGCAAATGGTTTTTTGGGCATTTTCTACTCATTTTATGCACTCCTATGGTCATGGTATCCTACTTGTTCAACTTCTAGAACATAAAGTACGTAATTGAGATTGAGATAGGGTGGTTATACCTCTGTAGAACCTTTAACTCATCTTGTTTGATCAACACACCTTCTAGCAATCAGATTTGTGTAAACACTCTATTTTCCACCTTCCTAGTACTCTACTCACTGTCTAGAACAACAAAATAATGAAGAGAGTGCCAATAGGCAGGCAAAGAGAGTAAGAAGAGAACTGATTCGTTCTTGCTGGGATGAAAAGAACGATTTTCAAGCTTGAGTTTACATAGAGATTCAATGAGCATGTTTAAGGAAGGTTTTTGGGTAGTTTCCATTGTAGAACCTTTCCAATTTCCTATCTTTCTTGTTTTCCACGCACAAGGAATAACAATTGTCGATTTTAGAAGTTGCTAATATGTTAAAGGTTTCCCAAATTGTTTAGAAACTTTACAATTTGAATTCGCGCTAGAATTAGATGCATTACTGTAGTAGGCTACCGTGGTAATCCCATCTTGTTTCCAAATTTTTGTTTTTTGTGTTTTTGACACATTATTACTGTGGTAGGACATTTCATTATTGTGATAGTCAGTGTGTGTTTGGTGTGTGTTGCTTGGTTTTTCGTTCCGGTTTGTCGAGACTTTTACACACTGACTTATATGTCTTTTATACTACAATTTCATGGATTTTCCTAAGGTTTGAGTTTTCTCAAATTATTTTATTCAATTTTATTTATTTAAATTTTAGTACAAATTTTTAGGGTATTACATGCATACACTTAACAAACATTAGGCGATTCAAATAGTTCAATTGTTTATCAATTGACATTTTGAAAAAAAAGGATTAATCTTGGTGTTCTCCTCACATGACCACATCTATCATCATGTAGCAACCAATGCTAATTTACAAGGAATATAGGGACATACTCATCACCCAATATCTTGGAACTAGGGACACACCTATTATTCCATATTTGGGAACTAGGGACATGCCCATCATTCCATATCCTAAGAACACCTACAATGATCCATTGTGATTCTGTAATACCTCAAAGGATCTAGAAACTCTCAAAAAAAAATTTCTTGTATGGCTACCGCAGTACCCAAACGTCTATCATGGTAGTGTGGCGCAAAATTGGAAAATAAAATGTTTGCGTGGCTTCCATGGTACTGCGCTAAAAAGACATGAAAATTGGAAACTCGACATGGTACTGCAGTACCGAGACTCAAAACAATGGTAGTGCGATTAGAAAACTCAGAATTTTGGTGCAGACATGTTACCGCAGTGCCTATTTAGATCAGGAACCCTCTCGTGTGGTGACATGGGGGTGCATAAAGGAAAGAGAGGGAAGGGGTTTCTCTCGCTTTTGGCATAGCGGGCCACTAGTGGGAAACCCGTAGACGGGCTATTAGCTCAGTGGTAGAGCGTGCCCCTGATAATTGTGTCGTAGTCCTAATACCATGGTATTGGGATGAAATTTCGTGGTTGTAATACCCTAAAAAAGAGTAGAATTGCAAAAAAAAAAAAAAAGATGCGTGCAACTACCGTGGTCCCCAAATCAAGTTGCAGTAGTGCCACAATTTTATAAGGGACCGCTGTAGTGCCACAATTTTATAAAAAAAATCTGCATGAGGACTGCGGTATTGGTTAGGGTATCATGGTTTTGCGATTAAAAATTCGTAAATTTTGGCAAAGACGTGGTACTGCGGTCATGAGACGCAGTCCTACAATTAGAAACAGTCCCAACACCATGGTCCTGGGACTTGATACCATGGTATTGCGATTGAAAACCAGAAATGAAAGGTTGGAGGTGCACTACAATACTGCTCACTTATATATATTGAGGTGCGCATATAACCCTAATCACACGAACTCATCCTGTAGCCATACTCATCTTCACTTGCATAGCAAAACCCTAGCTTCTATTGTCGATTCCCCTCTTCCCACGCTTGTTCTGAATTAGTGTTATCCAGTCCCATCCCTCTTCTAACTATCCTATGAATGTTGATAGGAGGAGAACAATGGGAACTACGAAGGTTTCGAATAGAAACGCCATCACGAACAACTACAGAGGTAAGGCACTAGTTTTCCACATGAGCCAATGTTTACAGATCACTGTCTTTGCAATATGTGATGTTTCATGCATATCTTCCACTTCTAACTGACCCTAAATACGTTTATAATATTCTGGTGTGACGAGCGGGAAGCGAACAGAAAAGGAACGGGAAGCAAACAGAACAAGGGTGATTAGCTGCAAGGTAAAATAGTGCTCTATTCTGAATATTGCATGTTTTAAATCTATAGCATGATACACAAAGTACCGCGCATGGGAGAAACAAGGGACGCACAAATAAAGTACAATTTCTGGACTAGCGAGGACCACCTTGCGTTACCGTGGTAACACTAGGAGCACTATGGTAACACCATAACTATTCTTTTTTTTGGGCCTTTCGCGCACGAAATCTTGATCACCATGCTACATTCCCTATACTGTAGTACTGATAGGTTCATGGACACTTTATGATAATTATTTGACACTCTTTGCATACAACATACCCATTTAACTTAGAAATCATTAGATTATGAGTTTGAAATATTAGAAATATAACGAATACCAAAAAATGACTTATACTCTTAAAGGTTCAGGACTCAAGAAGAGTTGAGTAGTAAAGCAAGGATTAGAATAATCTAAACATAGAATCAGGTGGAAATGATTGCACCCATTCGTTAATATTATTTTTGTTTTGAATATAAAACATGACTGTGTGTTTATTTTTATAAGCATAGAAACATGCTAGGAATGATGTGTTAATTGGTGTATGTTTGTGTACTTTTGATACCTTGATGGCATGCTACATGTATCTATTATTAATACCATTCTAAGAATATGACATCCATGCTATTTATTGGATAACATGATCTGTGTGAAGTGGTACATGATAATTTGTCAACATGTTAGTGGATACATATATTGCAATGATGAGATAAATTATGCATGCTAGTGGTCACTAAATAAAGACAATTAAGAGTCTAACCACGTATTGGGGCGATGACACAGATACTGTGGCAGTAGTTTGTTGTCATTATGGGTATTTCCCCCCTAAGCAAATGTCCATGCTATTGTGGCAGTAGTTGAGAAGGAACTGAGGATCAAGTGAGACCTCACTCTTAAGGTTGTGTCATGATGAAGAATTAGCCTTTAGGGAGTTACTTCCAAGAGTTTCAGACACAGGGCAATACCAAGGAGATTCCTTTCGATCTCAACGTTAACCTAAACAATTGAAGTATTTTGAAATGCCTAATGATTTATAAGTGTTTACATGTTTTATGTTCTTGAGTTTAATAATGTTTGAGATGTGTTATACATGATCCACGAGGCTCTTGAGCTCACCCTATTAATCTATTTTCTAAGGTAATCACTGAAGATACTTGCCCAGAGGCAAGTAAATGGAGACCATTGGAGCAGTCTAATTCAATCCATTGTCAAGATTGTATAGGAGTAGAGGTTTGCTATCTATTTACAGTTGTAGGGCATGTGACCCACATTCAATTTATGTTTGGTTATTTTTATTGACTTTGACCATGAGGCCAGGTATTGGTTTATTATTTATTTGAATTTAGGCTATGGGGCCAGTCTTTTATTATTTATGAGTTTTGTTTAATTATCATATCATCCCTATATTCTTGTCATGCATACTATTGTTATGTTTCCGTACTCTGATGTGTTATTGGGATGGTTATTAGAAAGAAAGAACAAAAGTAATATCCCGGTTCCTGAATATTAAAAGCGGGAGTAATCTCATGTTTGACTTGATTCTATCTTGAAGTGAGAGACAAAGATGCCTAGTCAACGACGTTGTTGTAATACCTTGTAATCTGGTACTGAATAAAATAAAACAATTCAATTGCATTTGATTGAATTTGGGTGAGAAATGAAAACATGTCCATTTTAGGGATAAATTTAGCAATTCCAAACCCCATTTAGTGTGTCTTTTGACCTTGAAATGACCTGAAATGACACGAGATGCCATGAACTGATCATCTAGACAACATATCCAAAAATTAGCTCAATTGGATAAAATTTGGGTTTCATTTGCTTACCCTTTAGTGGAGTCTAACTTAGGAAAGGAAATGAAATGAGGGTTACCCTAGCCAAATAATAGTTTGAAAATGAGCGTTATTTTATTATGAACACAAAAATATATAATTAGGTCCCTAATTCTAGGTAAATAATGAGATATGATTTTTTTATTAAATTTATGTGGACCCATAAATTCATGGCCACCCCTAAACATGTGTAAACCATATGGGTAGAACACCGTGATCATGTACACCCTCACCCTACCCAACCTCAATGGAACATTTCCCTTATTTGGAATATGTAGAATGATCCTATGTGCCATGCAAATGATCAAGTATACCACATCTATGAGAAACCATGAAGAATGATCTCATGTATACCACACTTTGATCATGTGCACCATGCCCTATTATGCAAAATCAATCCATGTGTGTATGTGCACACATGTGAGCAACCCTAATTTAGAAGTGTCTAAATGGTGAACCATGAAACTCTAGCTATCATACACACAAAGAAAAACCAAAAACCAAGAATAAGAAAGTTTTCAAAACCCAACATGCTCCAATCTTGGTGCGATGTGAAGAGATTACCATCATATTTTTAACAAAACCTTAGTCGTCTTCTATGTGTGTGTTATGAGTAACAACCCTAGCCGTCATATGTGAGAAAACCTTAATTAAAGATACCAAATTTTGGTCTCCCTTGTGCTCTTGAAAATCTATATAAACCCCCCTGTGCAGACTTATTCTTCATCCCAAAGCAAAGAGTTGACGCTTCCCTCTTAGCTTGTTTTATCCTTCTTCTTGGCAACCTTTGTGTTATTGAGTAATCTTGAGGTATTCTTGAGTGTTTGAGTGTTTGACTGAGTGTTCTTGAGTAATCCTGAAGTGCTATAAGTGTTAAAGAAAGGAACCTCTACCGGATTTCCATCAAACTTGCAATTAAGGTGGAAGTGATTTCTAAAACCTCCTCTTTTTTTTTCTTTAGATTAATACCATGTCCATTGTATATTTAATTTTCAAAAATTGTTCATACTTCAATTTCGAAAATTTAATCATGATTTTAGTTTTAGTTTAATACGTGAGCATGTTTTAAACATTCAGAAATCCATGCCATGCCTAATGCCATGTTTAGGATTATTTTAATGCATGATGCATGCTTTTGAATGATTCATGCTTTGATTTTCAGATTGTTTATATTCTAAAATTTATTTATCTTATTTTATGATTCTTGAATATGAGATTAATTATAAGATGTTGGTGAACATGTACCATCATAATGAACATGTGGGACACCATGGATGTTCTTTTCATGTGACTAGTTCACATGGTGTAAGACCAAAATACTTGGTTGATGGGTAAGAGGCTCTAAGTCCAAAAGTCCAATGAAATTGGCTAAGAAATACCTTTTTCATTCTAAGGAGGTATTTGTTAAGAACATCAAGGGATTGAAAACCTTTTGGTTAGAGATACAACTATACAAAAAATGTTGCTTGAAATGCTTAATGTATGCAAGTGTATAAATTATTGATGTATTTTTGGTCTAAATTTAAAAATTGGTTGTTTGAAAAAGATTCACCCGGCTATGTGCTCACCCTTTCTGTCTTATTTTTCAGGAAATTGAACATGCATGAAGACATTGCAAATAGTGATAGTTTCTTTATTTTTAACAAGTTTCTATATTTGAATGTAAGGACATGTAGCCCAAGTTTTGACAAATTCTACTGTAATAGTTTTATTTTAAGATCGAGTTATGTATTCCACTTTATTTAAATTAATAAAGATTTAAATAAAGTTTATGAATTTCTTTTATCTCTTGCATTTTGCCTTATTTGATTTGATTCCTAAATTTGAGTTAAGTACTCTTGAATTACATTAAGGCATAAGATAACTGAAATAGAATGTCAAGTGTGAGTTACATAATGTAATATCGGTCCAACATGCCTATATGGTTGAATCCAATGTCAAACCAGTGGTTATGTCTAAATAAAGAAAGAATACGAGGGTTGTGGTGTTATATTTGCTGACAGGATTCGAGGGTCGGGATGTTACAAAGGTGGTATCAGAGCTCAGTCAATAGCTCACTGGGAAAGAGTTCAGTTAGTGACTGAGATGCTCACATAGAGCTTAGTCAGTAGCTCAGTTATGTAATACCTGAAATTTTAATGACATAATAGTTGTAATACCTGAAATTTTAGTGACATAATAACCGAAATTTGAGTTTAAAACACATATACGTATATATTTATATATAAATACATATATGTATATTTGTCACTGTTATGCAATTAATTAGTTAGCATAGAAGTATAAAGGAATATACGATGATTAATATTAGACATAAAAAATTGTTGGGTAAATATATGCTTCTCTATTTGAATAAGAAAATAGTATTTTTTAGTATGATATTTATATAGAAAAGTATGTGTATAAAGTATTAAATAGATGCACTCATGAAAATAATATTTCGTTTAGTATGATGGTAATATACATAGAGAAGTAATGTGTAAAGGAAAATCATTCATGAATGAAACATCCCATATGTTGAGATGTTAAAGTGGGCATGTGTGGGAAGGAATAATCCCACATTAGAAAGATAAAGACACTATTTGAAAGAGGGCCCTATATAAACCCCCCTACTCCACCCATTTCATTCATCCCAAAGACAAGAGTTAAAAATTCCTCTTGCTTTCTCTCTTTGCCTCCTTCTTGGCAACCTTAGTTCTAAGTTCTTCTTTACTTGAGCTATTTTAAATAGTTCGCGAAGTAGTAGCCACGAAGTGCTACAAATAATTTAGGAAGCGATTTCGAGGTGAGTTTATTTCCTTTCTTTTAATTTATTATTTTGACTTAGATAATGCTTGCTTGTTTGGTTAACTTGATCTTTTATGTTTTTTTTATTTTTGTTCTTTGCATTTATGTCATTCAATCATCATGTTGCATGACCAAGAGAGCATGCTCTATAGTTGTGTCTTGTACGATCTTCTACATCAGAAATCAAAAGTCATTTTCCTATTTGAGAGAGTATGCTCTGTAGTTGCGTCTCGTACGATCTTCTACTTTAGAAATCGAACATCTGTGTTTTTTGCTGATTTATCAAGTTATACTGTGGTATGTTCAATTTCTGTTGAAATATTTATCTACCATGCTCTTGCACTCAAAAGTCAGATTAAATGAGATTTCAACCATGTACCGGTACGGGGGACTTTCTGTGTTCCATGTAGAATTGGAACTGGCTGTCAATACTGACACCAGCATGGAACGAGTTTCAAAAATGATCCCACTGGAAATGGGTTTGAGTTTCAGAATTGATATCTCTCCTTAGATCTGGAGCACAGAGGGTATTCTCGTTCGGTCTAAATTACGACTGAATTAATATATTGGTTGAATCGAATTAATATCTGAAAGTGTTTGATCTGCTTGCATTGTTTGATTGGAATAATGGATTAAATAGATGGAATAATTCACTGGGCTTTTTAGCTCATCCCCTTATTTTTCATAACAGGGAATTAATTAGCTTGCGAGGAGATTTATCCACTGAAAGTTTTTATTTATTTCAATGTAGGGCACATCGGCCTAAGTGAAATCATGTATTTCCAGTTTTAAATTTAATTTTCTCTATAATGGTTTATTGTACTCGGAATTTATCGAATGAATAAATGAAGAATTTTATTTACTATGATGTCATTTTGTACATACACTAATGTACACAAGAACCCTATTGTGTTTGGGTGTGTAACCCTATTTTGTTTGGGGTCTAAGAAGAAGAAAATGTAGCACGGGCCCGTCTCCCGAGCTTCCCAAGATTTTGATCAAAGAGAATTGAACTTTCAGATGACGTGGAAGATGAGACTTGGGAGGCGGGGTGTCACAAGTTAGTTCATTAGTTAGTGATTCAATCAGTAAGTCATTGGGCTAGAGTCTAAGGTATAGACTATGAACTACTAGTCTTACGGAGGAGTTAGACAGTAGGGACATTGCATATTTAGGTGTAACACCCCAATCCCCGTATCATTAAGCATTGGACGCATCCACCATTTTTCTTGACAGTAGACTAAACCAAACGGCGGTCCGGGCCTGTGTTACATTATAAGCGACGCACACTTGACTTTCAATTTCAGTCATTTCATGCCTTGATCATATTTAACCGTACATAACTTAAAATTAAGAATTTAATAAGGCAATAGTATAAGAAATAACTGAAATTCATAAACTCAATTAATTA
>JAJIYU010020357.1:0-10433 GCA_030144865.1 Tinospora cordifolia | reverse complement strand
GACCGGCCTTTCAACTCGTATATGCATAGGGACGTTAAACTTACAAGTATTTCTAATAAAAAGATCCTCAAATTTATGAAAAAATAAAAATAAAAAGAATAAAAAGGGAGTTCAAAGTCATCAAAAATAAAATGGGTAAAAAATGTCAAATACTTTTAGCAAATGTAGACTATTCCCAATTTTATCAAATGCACTAAAAGGTCTTGAAATGGTCAAGAAATACTTAAAAATATTAAAACTAAAGAGATTTAACCCAAATTGGCATATAAAATGATCTACTAATTAATAATAACAAAATTAATTATTTATCAATAACGTGACATACCGTGGTCTAGTGACATATGCACTCCTAGATTTTGATAATTCTAAGTGCTGTGTGTTATAGGTATAGTATCATATATTTCTCGAGAATGTTTCAACTCAATATTTTTAAGTAATGAGTTGAAACAGATGACAACTTTATCATTCTGGCCATATATCAACAATTTTTTTTTTATCAAGATGCATTATACATATATTTCATTAAAACATGTGAATTTCCTTTTTAAAATTTACAGTACCTGAGTAGCTTGGATACATCCCAACAGAAAAACTACATGATTTATGATAGATTAAAATCTCGAAAAACAAGCTTGTTTAAAATTATATTTTTAAAAAATTGATAATGAAAAGTGATTACTGAAAAAGTGATCATTTTTAATCATATTTATTATAATTTCTAAAAGTAATTCTAAAAATTATGACAATGTGTGGGTTGAGTTTCCCTCTCTCTCTTTGGTGTTTTTTTTGCACATAGAAAAGATTGCTGCTATGTCAAGCAAAGTCTTGTGTTCGAAAATCCCTAATGGCTTCGTGGCCCGACCCACACGTCGCATTTGTGTTGAACTCTTTTCGAGTCAGGACCTCCCAGACTTCATAGAGCTCAAAAAGCTAAGGGGGTTGTTATTTCAGCAACGCGTTTTATATCTAACCCTACCCAACTCTTGTTGTTATTGCCATGACGAGAATCATAGACGCTTATAACTTAAAATAAGTAATTAACTAATAAATTTACATATTTAATCTTATTTTAAAAAATTAAATATTTTTATTAAAAATAAATAAATTATTTTAACATAATCAGAATAAAAAAGTTACTAAAAATTAGCACACATCTAATTATTTAAAAATAATTATTTTGACGATTAAATCATATAAGTTATTTTAATAAAAATTAACATTTAACTATTAAGCAATTAATAAAGTCGTCCTATATTTTTTTTTTCAATATATAACAAACACCAAGTTAATCAACTCAATGACCAGTCTACCAACCCCACGCACAAAACTACATGATCAATGCTACTTGTCGGTGTATACCTCCGTACTCTGAACGCAGCCCTAAGAGCCACGCCGGTTGCACCGGCCCCATCCCCAGGGATCACAATATCTTCCACCGCGCTATTTCGGATTCGCTACCTCACCAAACAGTGTGAGTTTCGGTAGACCCGGCCGAAACAAATCATTTTCTCAATAATTCTTCTCTTTATTTTATTCTTTATTTCTTAGACGCAAGTCCTTGTCTTAGAGAGAGGGATACAGAGAAAGTGAGGAAAAAAAAAAATACCAACCTTTCTTTCCCATATATATAATATAATTACTGGGACTCATAGCTTTTTAATACTCAGAATGGGGACCACGTGGCACCACAACTGACCGTGTCTCCCATGGATAACTCCTTGCGTGCTGTTCCATGGGGTTACTGGACTCTGTGATTAATTTACGACGGTGGAGGAAATCCAGAGCACGTGAGCAAGCTTTCTAGGCCACCGACTATTTTCCCATGCTTCACGGTCATAAGTAACTGTGGGCCAACACAGCCACGTCAATGGGCTATGTAAAACTGTCCAAAGAAAATGAAATGGCCCCCACATGATATTTTCTTGTAAGTTATACATTATTTTACTTCTCAAGCCGAACCGTTAATTGGCAGGTTTCGATTAGCGACTTGTTAGTTAACTTGTGAGGGAGGATACTACATCATTGACGGCTTGCTTCAGTAAACAAACACGCGAAACGTGGCGTTAAGCATGTGGAGCGCAACTCCTAATTGTACCGCCGTCGACCTGCTCAACGAAGAAAGGTGAACACGTGTCGTACGGGTTCCATGTGGGAGCGTGGGCAGCGACGTGGTAGGCGATCCAGCATTGAACAGGGTCACGGATGAGTCCCTGTCGCGTAAATAAGAAGATGGACCGATACTGTCAAATATCTGCTGCGGTTATTACTGTTCATGAACCGGGATGGCGACGAAAAACTCGGTCTTGTTCAACGATTTTTTCAGAACCGGAACCAACAAAAGCTCAAAGCCGGAACCTACAAAACCTGGAGATGATTGGGAAAGTGGTAAAAACAAGAACTTGGAATTGAAATAATTTCGTGAATTCAATAAATACCGAAAAGATGGGTTCATTTTTATGTTGGTTGGTCAGCAACATTCATGGTGAACGAGGATAGCTAACATATGGACCACGTACACTTACCAATATTATTATGAACATAAAAAATAAATATAATTTATTTTTATTTTTTTTTAATTCACTACCAATTTTTTGAGAATCCAGAGGCTTATAAATATACACAAATATTATATATATATATTTGAAAAAAAGGAACGAGTTAATGTCCGATTTCTACTCTAATCCGGTTTTTAAGCAGGTGGCGTAATACCTGGAAGTAAAACTCCGGAAAGAAGCTTAAGTTGAAGTCAAAATCTGGAAGTTAGAGCCCACACACCCTGGAGGCCTTAAAGCATCGTATGTATACGGCATACCTACCTAACAACTCAGTTAGTCTTCCCTGCTTCGCTTCTACCACTTTGGTGGGCAAGAAACAGAAGCAAACCAAAGCTACCAAGCAACAAGCGGGACGGCGGTTAAGCGATTCCAATCTCAAACTTAAAAACTTAACAACATCTCTTTCTGTGCCCGCTGATTATTAAAAACGAAGATGAAGATGCAATGAGGAAGTACAGGGAGAAGCAGAGCAAGGAGAAGACATGAAGATCACGTTGATGAAGAACGGTAGTACTACTGGTGATGTTAAGAAAATAGGAAGTGAGGTTGAAGAATTGGAAGGTGGTGGCACAATTGTGGTTGGTTTGAAACTTGACACGCAGAGCAGAGAGTTGCTTACGTGGGCTCTTGTTAATGTAGCTCAACCCGGTGACCGTGTGGTCGCTCTTCACGTCATTGACAATTCGGAGACTCTCGATCAAGATGGGCGGTCTCCACTGTTGTCGCTCGTTAAAGCCTTTGATTCTGTTATCTCCGTTTACGAAGGGTTCTGCAACTTGAAACAGGTTAATTTTCGAAAACTAAAGTTTGTTTGATTTGTTCTCTCATGCTCTGTTTTGTTGGGTTTGATTTTTGGTGATACGGGTTTTTGTTGTCGGAATTTCTGCAATCAGATTGATCTGAAGCTGAAGATATGTAGAGGGTCGTCTTCGATTCGAAAGATTTTGGTTCGGGAAGCGAAAGCTTATGTTGCTACCAAGGTTATTGTGGGGACTGCTAGAAATCATTATTCTATCAAGTCATCTTCTTCTGTTGCTAAGTACTGCGCGAGGAAGCTTTGCAGGGGAAGGTGTTGTGTGGTTGCTGTTGATAATGGGAAAGTTGTGTTTCAAAGAGGGGGAGTTTCTGTGTCAAGAGGTTCTGATTTTCTACGGTTCCGGTTGTTTTTTTTTTTTTTTTTTTTCTTGCTCTAATGTGAGATAAAAATAATCACATTCTGTTCCCATGTTTTTCTTGCAGATTGTGATGATCGTCAATCAAAGAATTTACTCACTGTGATTCACAAGACATTTGGGAAGAATTCTAGATTGTTACTAAAGCATGCCAATTCGAAGATCGTCAGTAATGAGGAAAAGAAATGGGATTTTGGATCCGAATCACTGAAAGCTCAATCGAATTGTTTGATTTGTGTTTCAGATGCTGTTTCATTGGACACCCAATTCGCGAAACCTGCAGAAGAAACGTCTTCTGGTAGTGGTGGCGAAGGCAATTCTTTAGCTTTAGTACCAGTAAAGACAGAAGAAGTGCCTTCGAGCTCTGTCTCTGTGTTATTAAAGCCTGGTTGGCCACTCTTACACCAGGCTATATTGCCCGAAAATAAATGCTCAACGAGGAAGGTGTCTGTTGTTCAATGGGCAATGCAGTTACCGACTCGAAATTTGCCACTAGTAGTTGATCATGATCAGAAGAATTATGGTTGTCCTTTGAATTTGGATGGAGAGAGTGGAGCAATTGTTCCAGTAGGGAACAAAGGTGTCTCCCGTGGAACTTGTTCTGAAAAAGAAGAGAAGAAGCTCTTTAAAGAATTAGAATCCCTCCATGAAAGATACTCATCCACTTGTAGATTGTTTGTTTACGGGGAACTTGAATCTGCGACATCCAAGTTCTCGCCCGGTATACATTTTCCATGCCATTGAACTTTTTGTTTGAAAATTTTATTCATACAAAGTAGCATTGGTTTTAATGATTTTTGTATATCTTTGGATTTCAGATAAGTTGATTGGTAAAGGAGGCAGCAGCCAGGTTTATAGAGGTTGTCTTCCTGATGGTAAGGAATTAGCAGTGAAAATATTGAAGCCATCTGAAGAGGTAGTGAAGGAGTTTGTTCTTGAAATCGAAATAATCACCGCCTTACAACACAAGAACATTGCTTCCCTCTTTGGTTTTTGCTATGAGGATAATAAACTTCTCTTGGTTTATGATTTCTTATCAAGAGGAAGCCTAGAAGAGAACCTTCATGGTATTTTAATAAATTGCCCGATAAATTTTTGCTAAGAATTCAGTTGTAATTTGAGTTCTTGTTCATAAATTGTCTTCAGTTTTGTTGATTTCCATAGTCTTCTTATTTCTACACCAGGTAATAAGAATGAGAAGTGCTCATTTGGTTGGGGAGAGAGGTATAAGGTGGCTGTGGGGGTGGCTGAGGCACTAGAATATCTGCACAGTGGATGTGCCCAACCTGTGATTCATAGAGATGTAAAATCATCAAATATTCTCCTGTCTGATGATTTTGAACCACAGGTACTTCGATTTTACATCAACTTCGCTTGCTATCTCTCTATCTTGACTAAATTTTTAACTTTGGATCAGTTGAATATTGATATATTTGTTGTTTTTCTATTGCTTTTAGCTTTCAGACTTTGGACTTGCAACAAGGGCATTGGCATCTTCATCCCATATAACATGCACTGATGTTGCAGGAACTTTTGGGTAGGTACCCTATTTTGTATCTCCTTCCACGTGATCCTCTTCTTCATTGGCTGTAGATTATAAGTTGGTGATAAAAACTTTCATTATGGATAGATATTTGGCTCCAGAGTACTTCATGTATGGGAAAGTAAATGAGAAGATAGATGTTTATGCCTTTGGTGTTGTACTACTTGAGCTTCTTTCTGGAAGGAAACCCATCAGTAATGAGAGCCCAAAGGGCCAAGAGAGCCTTGTTATGTGGGTAGGTTCTTCTCCTACTTAAAAGCCATCTCTAGAATTCATTATTTATCATTTAATTTGCCTCCCTTACATGACTTTACTTGAACTTGAGCATATCCAGGCAAAACCACTTCTTAATGGTGGGAAGGTTGCACAATTGTTGGATCCAATCTTGGCGAGTCATTACGATCATGATCAAATGGAAAGGATAGCTATAGCTGCTGGTCTTTGCATCAGACGTGCACCTCGAGCTCGCCCTCGAATGAGTATTGTATGTTAGGACACATTATTTACATAATTAATTAACATGTCATTTGAGATATATATATATATTGCTAGTGTTAGCAATTTATTTTGATTAAATTGTCTTCTTTTTATGATAGATCTTAAAGCTTCTTCAAGGTGAAGCAGAAGTAACCAAGTGGGCTAGGCAACAGTTCAGTGCTTCCGAAGAGCTTGAGGGCCTAGATGATGAATCACTCCCACATCCTGATATTAAGTCTCACATTAACCTGGCTTTGCTTGATGTTGAGGATGATTCACTTTCAATCAGCAGCATAGATCAGCAGAGTGTGTCTTTGGAGGATTATTTGCGAGGACGATGGAGTCGCTCATCTAGCTTCGATTAAATGAATTATAATAAAACACCTTGCAGAAGAATGCATTTCAAGTTTGCATTTGTGTGGCTGTTTGTATAGTTTTCTTTTCTTTTCTTTTTTTTGGGGTCTTAGGTCTTGGATGAGAGGTGTGGTTTTTTTAGATTGTTTGCCCTCCTCCTTGCCTTGATTCTCTAGTCTTCATTTGTTTCAGCTTGATATAATGTTGCTTGTTCTGGTTTCCCTTGCTTTTTTTTTTCTATTTGTTTTCTCATTTGGGTATTACTCTTTTGTATTAAGTCACATTGATTGTAAGGAGTGAGCCTCATGGGATTTGGAAATGCTGTGAAATGACCATTGCAAAATGTAACAATACTTGCATTTGAATTGACTTTTTCTTCAGATGGATTTTCTTAGGATTAGGATATATAGTCAATCCATTGAGAATAAGAACAATGCCCTCTCAAACAATATTTTCTTGTTCTACTTTGCCTACTATAAATTTCCTCTCATCAATTCATTCTTCAATTCTTTGTTGTTCTCTAACAACTTTAGCTCTTCAAGTTGGTACTATACAATGAGAACTTCACCGAAAAAATAATAATGATAAAATAAAATAACTGAGAGAATATTAAAAAAAAAACTCAAGTGTCGAGTCGGGTCTGTGCTCCCAAAGTATTACGGGTTCGAGTCTTTTCTCTGTCATTTGCTCATGTTGTCTTCTAGATCCTGCTCTTGGGTCGGGCAGGATAACTCTATGGTAGATTAGTTGGGTTAAAAGTCTAGACATGATTATGTCTTCAAAATAATAATAATAATAATAATAATAACTTAGAGAACATTAAATATGAGAACGTACATGGTTGTTGTAATTGGGTTAGATTCCCACTTTCTATAATTTTATTTATTTTATTTTTTTTGGGTTTTCTCTTGTCTCTCCTTTATACCACTCAAAAGGTTCTGCTTTGCCTCCACCACCGACATTATTAATTTCAAAGCCTAGCAGTCATCATTTTCTCAAGGAATTAGAAACAGAGGCTGCCGAAGGTGACGCTGCTAGAATGATGTTAGCATCAAAATTGTAGGGATCTTGTTTGAGGAATCTTACAGATTTTTGAGTCTTGCCGGGCAAGAAAGATTATTTTTAATAGGTGAATATCTCTATCTCTCTTTCTTTTAATTAAGTAGGCTAGAGGAGGAGTAATGGGCAAAAGAAAGACTTTCCACCTATATATCTTTGTCAAGTACAAATTCATACAAAAATTTAACTTATGTTTGATAGGTAAAGGAGAAAAGATAAAATTAAGATAAAATATTTTTTCTTACACAAATTTTTTTAAAAAAAAAGGTCCTTAAAAAATATGATTAATGTTTGTTATAGGTAATTATTTTTTAAATTTATATAAAAAAAATTTATGATTAAATTTTATTTTCTCACCTCTAAATTGAGTAAATTTTGGTGAAAAAAATATAGACCCGAGAAAAAATGTTGAAATATTTTTCAACATTTTTGCAGAACAACTATGATCAAATGGGATTTTTTTTTGAAAAAAAAAAATTATCTTATTATCAACCAAGAAAAGAGAACAAAAATAAAATGATGGAACTGCTCGTTCCTCTAATCAGGTATGCAGCGTGAAGATCATGGGATGGGTGTTGTTTTCATGATTAAAATAGATGCCTACACGCCAAAGGAACCTTAATGTATTTTATCAAAAATGAAAATGTTAATCATGCCCTTAATTTATTAACCTAATAAAACTTTAGTTAATTTAAAATTTTAATTCCAATGAAAAGTTTGCAACTCTAATTAATAAATAACTAAAAGAAATTGTGTAACACGTGGACACATATACTCATTATTTTGTTTTGGTACATATTTTTTATAATTTTTTTAAAAGAAAATGCTTGAAAAAGGTCATTTCCTAGGAACTTTTTTTTTGTCAAAGTTTGATAATTAACCTTGACAAAAATTATGGTTTTAGCCTTTCTGTGAATCTTGAGATGATGATGTACTTGTCACTAGTTCATTAATAGAGTGTTAGTTTTCTAAGACATAGTTGATAATACGTTTTTTGAGATTTATGGTTTTATCAAGAGAGAATAATACTATTGACAACAATAATATTTTAATCAATAAATAATTTAGTAGTTATAATTCAATTGGAAAGTAAAAAGAATAAGATTATAAAAGTCATGTGAAAGGCACGTCAACCAATAATAAACTTGAGGTATATAACAGTCACGCCACCAACATTTACCAATAAGGGTCCGTTTGGTGCATAGGATGGGATATGATTATTTTGATGAGATAGGATGGGATATGAAAATTTTTA
The DNA here is from genome assembly GCA_030144865.1 of Tinospora cordifolia. NCBI lineage: Eukaryota > Viridiplantae > Streptophyta > Magnoliopsida > Ranunculales > Menispermaceae > Tinospora > Tinospora cordifolia. The sequence goes on along the minus strand of JAJIYU010020357.1, from coordinate 2,018 downwards.
AAAAATATTTAAAAAAAATAAGTCATTTTTTTTTTGGATAGAATAACTCAATCCTACAAAAAATGGTGGGTTTGAGTTATCTCACCAATATAAGATAAATAAGTAAGTCCGAACAATTTTTTGTCCAATTCTATGTAGTCGCAAACATCGGATTAGGACAATTTTTTATCCTATCCTATTCTTATCCCATGTAACAAACATGGCCTAAGAGATAAAAAAATAAAAAATAAAAAAGGTTCTGAAAAGGTGAAGACCTTCTTCCTAGAGAAAGGAGAAAAAGAAAAGATAAAAGGAAAATTAGGCTTAGGTTAAGTTGACATACTCCTAATTATAATTTAATTAGCAGTAGTTGTTGCTGTGGTTGTAGCCAAGACGTGTGTTTCGGAGCCTTGTCTGAGCAAAATCTTGAGTGGTGGACGTACTTCAAACCCATAAACCTAAAAACTTCAACTTTAAGGATTGTTTTTGGTAAGAAAAAGTAGGGTATCTATGATAGTTAAACCATTAAAAGAGTTTTATGTTTTTGTCGCATCAGCAACTCATTAAACTTTTATTTATTAGACTATCTCTTCTAATAATTTGTAGTTTATTAGAGACTCTATTATATGAGACTCATGGGTATATTAACTTATGATTTACTATTTATAATATATAATTTTTTAAAAATATATTTTTATAGTATATATTATTTACATTTAAATAAAAATTATATTTAATTATTTTAAATTTGTATAAATTTTTTTTATTTTTTAAAATTATTAATTTTTTAAATATTACTTATATATATATATATATATATATATATACACATACACACACACATACACTCCACAGTCGTTGTTGTACTACAGCAACGATTGCTTAAAAAAATTGGGTTGAATATTTAGTATGCACCAAACAGTAACTATATTATTTATATGGTCAAATGCCTCTAATGGGGCTTCTAGCCATGTGGGCGTTCAAATGAGCGTTGTTAAGCGTCCATTACAGATGCCTTAAGTTGGATAAATCAACTTTAAGAATATGATATGATTATTTTTTTTTAAGGATTGTATTAGATTGTATAAGATTAAATAAAGGTGAACATGATCGAAGAAAAATAAGTTGGATAAATTAATCCGACCAAAAAAGTACGATTAATTTATATTTCAAATGAGAATAAGTAAGTGAATCCCACTCTTATTTTTATCCTATCTCATTACAATGAAACATGAGCTTAGGATTAAAAGAAATCTTATTCCATTTAATGAAATGTGTCCAACAGCGTCAAAGAGAATTAGTCTCAACTTGAAGAGTATGAGACAGACGCCTCTAAAGGCACAAAACATTGATAACAAAGAGAAAGTAACATATTTCATTTAGGATGATTAGCCTTGGTTAGGATGATTAACCTAAATGCAACAACTTATAATAATGAGTTTCTTCTTTTATTTATTTTATGTCATCAAATTGTTCAAAGAAATCAAGACCCTTATAAGTATAAGTATATAGACAAGACCTAAAACTCTTTTTTGTTTTTTATTTTTTTTAAATACTATAAAGTACTAGTAGTCCATTAAAACCCAACAAAAGATTAAAGAATGCTCACCTTAAGGTTGGGATAATTGAACTTTCAACATCAAGTGAAGAGATATGAGTATATATAGTTGATTAGGACAATTATACGACAACAACAACAATAATAATAATGACAGTAACATCAAATAGCTAAATCGTTCACTTTTCTATTATCACATAATATCCTGCACGAAAGTAATCTGAATGTAGATCCAAGGGGTACATAGATTGAAGGAAAATCCTTTTGTAGAAAGTGCCAAGAAGATGTTATCAAAAAAAAAAAAAAAAATGCAATGACCCATTGTCCAATCTTTCATTTAATGAGCTAACAAAGCATGCATAAATCATGTACTGCGTGTACACGAGTGATTATAAGATAGAGTTGGGTATTTTCTAAGAGAAATATTTACATAAGCTAACAAAACATGACCTCAATCCTAGTGCAAGATTGAGGTCGATGA
>JAJIYU010020356.1:0-10444 GCA_030144865.1 Tinospora cordifolia | reverse complement strand
GAAAATGTTCTCAATACCTTTTTGAAACATATTATAATATATATATATATATATATATATTATAATATGTTTCAAAAAGGTATTGAGAACATTTTCAATACCTAAAATCTCTATATTTATTTGCACAACGTTTATAAAATATTCTAAATAAAAGTTTCAAGGGCGTTTTGTAAATGTCTTATATACATGCATGTTCCTATGATGACATCTTGCATGACGTTTGTGGAACATTCTAAATAAAAGTTTCAAGGATGTTTTGTAAATGTCTTATATACATGTATCTATGATGACGTTTCCAAAATGTTCTAAATAAAAAGTTTTTATGACATTTTTAAAATGTTCTCTAAGAAGAAATTTAAGACATTTCTAAAACGTCCTAAATAAGAATATTAATGACATTTTGAAAACATATTCTATGAGTGTATCTAGGACGTTTTGTGAATGTCTTCCATAAAAGTATTAAAAACATTTTGTAAACATCATCTATGTATGTATTGAAGACATTTTCAAAATGCCGTTGATAGGCTTTTTGATGACTTTTCTAATATGTATTTGATACAATGTCTAAGGACGTTTATAAAACGTCCCCATTCTTGCATTTAGGACGTTTATTAAAACATCCTCTATAAATTTTATAAGGAAAATTTCATAAATGTCGTTTTATAGGTAATAAGAATGTTTAGAAAACGTTGTTTAACAAGGAATTGTAATTAGGACGTTAAAATCTAAAACGCTTGCTAAAACATCCTGAAATTGCTTATAGGACATTTTTCAAACATCCTTGTATGGTTAATCTATTGTAGTGTATGATTTCCAACTACACTACCATTCGGGGAAGGCCAATGTGGTAGCCAATGCCTTGAGTAGAAAGTTTAACAAAAAAAGATGGAGAAAAGGGCCAGATGTACCAATTGGTTGAAGACTTTAAGTTTGGTGTAACCTTGAATAACAAACAAGCCTACCTGTGCAACATGTCTTGCCAACCAGATCTATTACATCATATCAGGAATGAACAGAGGCAAGACAAGTGGCTTGTAGGCCTGATAAAAGGAGTTAAACAGGGTAAGCTCATTGATTTCAAGATATATGTTGAGAATATCCTAAGACTCGAGGAAACGGTCTGTGTACATCAGAATGGACCACGTAAGCAGACCTTAATAGATGAGGTCACCAGACCAAATATACAATGCATCCAGGGGAGATAAGATGTATCAGAACCTTAGAAAAACTTACTGGTGGAGAGGAATGAAAAAAGACGTGGCTAAACATGTCTCTAAATGTTTAACCTGTCGGCAAGTGAAAGCAAAACACTAGAAACCCTCTGGAATGTTACAACCACTCCCTATCCCTGAATGGAAGTGGGATAACATTGTCATAGACTTTTTCAGTGGTTTGCCCAAGAACCAGAAGGGAGAAAATACTGTATGGGTTATTATGGATCATTTCACTAAAGTGATTCATTTCCTGGCAATCAGATCTACCGACCAAGTTACTAAGCTAGGAAAACTATACGTAAAAGAAATAGTCAAGCTCGATGGTGTGCCCAAAACAATAGTGTCTGATCGAGACTCTCGCTTCACTTCTCGGTTCTAGGAGAGCTTACAAAAGGAGCTGGGCACCACACTCACCATGAATACTATTTTTCACCCTCAGACAAATGGGCAGTCTAAGAGAGTTATTTAAATGTTAGAGGACACGATGAGGTCTTGTGTTCTAGACTTTAAAGGAAATTGGAGCAAGTACCTACACCTAGCAGAATTTTCCTATAATAATAGTTATTAAGCAAATATCAAGATGGCTCCATATGAAGCTCTTTGTGGGAGGCCCTGCAGATCACCAACATGTTGGGCTAAACTTGAAGATCATGTACTTACTAGGCTAGACTTGTTGGAAGAAATGAATAACCAAGTGAAACTAATATAGAAGAGACTGACAGCAGGTCAGAGTCATCAAAAGAACTATGCTAACAAAAGAAGGAGACCCCTAGAGTTCCAAGTGGTTGACAAAGTGTTGCTAAGGATTAGCCCTCAGAAGGATATCAAGAGGTTTGGATTCAAAGGGAAGCTATCACCGAGATTTGTCGGACCCTTCGAAATACTTAGAAGAATCGAGAAATGTGCTTCTGAGTTGGATCTACCAAAACTAATGACCTCAACCCACAATGTACTCCATGTGTCGATGCTGAGAAATTATGAATCAAATCCTTCTCCCATCATCCATTGGGAAGAAGTAAACATCCAAGATGATGCCACTTATGAATAAGCGGCAATTAGAATCATTGATCACAAGGTACAGAACCTGATAACTAAGAATATTCCCCTAGTCAAGGTTATCTAGAAACATCATGGAGTAGAAGAAGCCACCTGGGAATTGGAAAGTTAGATGAAGACCAAGTATCCGCACCTTTTTACTAGAAATATCTGAGGAAATAACAATTGAACAAATGTGTATGAATCTCTTGGATGATATTCTTTTTAAGGAGAATAGGTTGTAATACCCTAGAAAAAAATTATACAAGATGAAATGAAATGATTCTCTTCATTTGTATCAAAAGATCACTTTAGTGGTCAAATGACAATTCAAGTGCCCAAAATTGTTCAATCCGTGTGCTCTCCAATCTGCACTATTGATCCAAAACTAATTTGAGAGCTAAGAAAGATGATCTGCGTGCTCAAGGGGAAAGTTTTCAATCCGTGTGCTCTCCAATCTGCACCGTGATCCAAAATTAATTCGAGGGCTAAGAAGGATGATCCACGTGCTCAAGAGGAAAGTTTTTAATCAATGTGTTCTCCAATCTGCACTGTCGATTCACAACTAATCTGAGGGCTAAGAGGGATGATTCGTATGAAAGGAAAGTTTCCAATGAGCAACCTGTCATTCCTTGCTCATTGGAACTCTATATAAATCCCCTAATGTTCTCATTCTCCTTATATAAATCCCCTAATGTTCTCATTCTCCTTATCTCTAGCCCTCTTCTTGGCAATCCTCTCAGTTCTTAAGTAATCTTAAACTATTCTTGAGTGATTGAAAGTCTTAGAGTAATGGAGTTCTACTAGATTTCGAAGGCTTACAATACTTATGCGAACTAAGGTAGAAGTGATTTCTAAAACCTCCATATTACTAGTTTAGTTTGATATAATGTTCATGTATGCTTAATTTCAGTTTAGTATGATAAGCATGGTTAAATTTTCAGTTTAACATGTATGTCATCTTTAGTTGATCATGAAACCATGTCATGCTTAGATTATGCATGTTTAGGTATGTTTTAAAGTATAATGCATGCTATGTGCTTATTTTCATGCTTTGAATGTTTATGTGTTAAACATGTTGGATTTATTTTATTTATGATTCTTGAGTATGAGATTCAACAAAAGATTTTGGAGACCATGAACCACATATTGTCACATTGAACATAAGAGTCATTGTGAGTGTTCTTTACATGTGATTACTTCACATGGGTGATGTCTCAAAATACTTGGAATATGGGTTAGGCCCTAAGTCTAATGAAACTTGGCATGAGGAATGTTTTTTCACTCAAGGGAGGTATTTTGATAAAGAACATCAAGGGCTTTGAAACCCTTTCAATTAAATTTACAACTGCAAACAAAATATTGTTTAAAATGCCTACTGATTTACAACTACTTGAATTTGAATGTATTGTTATTCTAAATTAGTAATTTAGTTGTTTAAAAAAGATTCACCAGGCTATGTGTTCACCCTTCCTCTCACATTTCAGGAAATTGACTTGCATAAAGATCATGAATACTAGTTAAGTTTTTTTAAAAAAAAAATTTAGAAAGTTTCTAATTTCTATGTAAGGGCATGCTGCCCAAGTTTTCAATATTCTGCTGTAGTAGTTTTTTTTAAGATTGAGTTATATACTCCACTTTATTAAATTAATAAAGTTTATGAATTTTTTTTATCTCTTGCATTATTGTCTTATTTAATTTGATTCCTAAATTTGAGTTAAATACTCTTAAATTCCATTAAGGCATGAGATAATTAAAAATAGAAAGTCAAGTTGTATGCTTTTAAAGTAACATCTGCCCGACCTGCCTTGTAGTTAAGTCAAATTGAAAGTCTCAGGAGTTGGGGTGTTGCAGATCCCACCTTCACACCCTTCACAGCCTTTGCAGTCTTCACAGCCTGTTTCCTCTATATCTAATTCTGCAAATCAGCCCACACCCTCCTTCTTTGACCATCAACCGACACCTTCCCACTCCTCTACATCTACACCTATTCCATCTCCTTCTCAGGCACCTATTACTATTGTAACACCTATGAATTTTATACGAATTTCAAATAAAATATTTTGTTTGAGAAATTTATAACATTTCCAGATATAAACTATGTGTATTCTAAAGTATGAAATTAATTAAATTAATTAAAAAACTTTGGTATCCGAGAATAAATAATAAAAACAAAGATATATGTATATATATACACGGATATATGAATTAGATAAATACAAGTATATAAAAATATTTGTTATGGTTGTAAAAATAATATTATATAATATGCGTATGAATAATATGTGGGTGTTAAAATAATATCATATTATAAGAGTATGTATATAGAAATATATACATAATAGAATGTAAGTGTAAATGTTTATATTTATCAAATATAAGTATAGCATTATATAAGTGTAAATTTATAATAGTATAATTGTATTACATAAATAATTGTATGTATAAAAGTATAAAATTATAAAAGTGTAAATTGTAACATTTATTTATAACATTTTAATATATATATACTATATAATATATAACTTGAATACGCGCACAAATTCGACGAGATCGTCGAAATGGTGCAGCCTAGATTGATCAAAAAAAGGAGAAAATCTGATGGAAAGTCAAGAAAAACACTGAAAATAGAACGGAAAATTTCAACCAAAAAAAACACACCAAAAAAACCCTAAAATCCATGGTTTGAATTGGAGCCGCCAAAAACCAATAAAAATAGAAAATTTCTATACGAAAAATGTCCAAAGTTACCAATTTTGACTCCCCTAAACTCTATATAAAGGACCTCTAGTGCTCCAATTCTTTTCATCCCAAAGCAAGAGCGTACTAATCCCTCTTAACTCTCTCTAGTCTTCTTCTTGGCAATCCCCTCAGTTCTTGAGTAATCTTGAACTGTTCTTAAGTGTTTAGAAGTTTTAGAGTAACGGAACTCTACCAGATTTCAGAGGCGTTCAAAAGAAATTTATTTTTAAGGTGGAAGTGACTTCACGAACCCCTGTTTTACTTATTTAGTTTCACACCATATTCATGCATATTTAATTTCAGTTTGATATCCATATTATTTTTGAATAACACGTTTTCTTTTTTTCAAAAAATATATTTCAAATCTGCATGTACATCATGGAATCATGTCATAATTAGATTATACATGTTTAGGTTTATTTTAAAGCATGATGCATACTAAGTGTTTGCTTTCAAATTTTGAATGTTTATATGTTAAAATTATTTTCATTTATTTTTCTTAAGTATGATTTATTTGTGATTTATTATTATGAGATTTAATGAAAGATGTTGAGATTAAGAACCACGTACTGTTACAGTGAACCTAAGGGTCACTGTGGGTGTTCTTTACATGTGATTAGTTCACATAGGTGATGTCCCAAAGTACTTGGAATATGGGTTAGGCCCTAAGTCCAATGAAACTTGACAAAAAAATGTCTTTTCACTCAAGAAAGATATTTTGATAAAGAACATCAAGGGCTTTGAAACCCTTTCAGTCAAATTTACAACTATAAACAAAATGAAACGCATAATGATTTACAAGTGTTTAAATTTGAATGTGTTATTAATGCTAAATTAGTAATTTTGTAGTTTGAAAAGATCTACTGGCTATGTGCTCACCTCTTCCTTTTATTTTTTTAGGAAATTGAATTACATAAAGACCATGAATATTAGTTAAGTTTTTTTTATTTATTTAAAAAATTTCTAATTTCTATGTAAGGGCATGTTGCCTAAGTTTTGAATTTTTTGTTATAATAGTTTTTTTTCAAGAATGAATTATGTACTCAATTTTATTCAATTAATAGAGTTTATGAATTTCCTTTATTTCTTGTATTATTGCCTTATTAAATTCCTAAATTTGAGTTATATACTCTTACATACTATTAAGGCATGCAATAATTGAAATATAAAGTCAAGTTATGTACTTGTAAAATAACACTAGCCCGGCCTGCCTTGTGGTAAAGTAGAAATTGAAAGTCTTGGGGGTTGGGGTGTTGCAAGCGTGATATTAGAGCCTAAGCTTTAGGTGCCTTGGGCTAAAAATAGAAATTCAAGCCTAAACATGTGTTGATTAGGCTAAAAATAGAAAGTCAAACATTAGTTGCTTGACGAGAATTAGAAACTCAAATTAGGGTTTCACATTGAATTAAATTGAAATTTTAATGCCCTACCTTCTATTTTTGAAAATTGAAAAATGTTTTAGAAAGTGTTTTCAAAAAGGAAAGATATGTTTTGAAATGTTTTGTTTAGATATAAAGGCTACAAGTTGAGCTGATAGTGGGTAAGCCTTGTCTTGAGTAAAGTTTAACATTGAAAGGGAGGTGGGTTATCCCGCCCTGAAAAATGCGATTTCTAAGCAGACTTCGGTCTCGCCGCCCAATCTGGAGGTTGTCCCACTAGCTTACATGAGTAGTCGGAGTTGAAGAACATTCTTATTTTCTATAAAAGAAAAATTAGAAGGTGGAAAATTAGGGCAAGAAAGTGAATAGAAGTCGAAAAGATGCCCAATATGGCATCTTGACTAAACAGAGGTTGTGAGTCAACCAGATTGAACCCTAGGTCCAGAAAAAGACCTTAGGTAGAAATGTGGTGTAGTCAGGGGTGGCACAGTGGATCAAAAGCATAAATTTCTAGGGCATAGGCTAGAGACGAAAACTTGTGTGAAAACAAAAAATTGTTTGATCGGGACACGAGACTGGGAAGCTTCCGTATCTTTCGGTTTCTATGTAGTATGGGATGCATAGGAATTTTGGGGTATGGAGGAAGCGTGGACTTGGAGAATGATGGACCATGTGTGGTGAATGATCGATAACTCTAGCAGAACGGGTTTCTCTATGCTCGCTGGTATGGAACGGTGGAGTATAGTGGGCTCGGGAACCTTAGTTATCGAGACATTTGTGAAATTGTTTGGGTGCGGCTCTATTTTGAGTGAAAGCCTAAGTGGAAGGGGTAGAGTGGTATGGGACGCTTGAACCTGAAGGCTTAGGTGGAAGCTTGGGACCTTGCTGTGCTAGCGTGCTTGTGTGATTGTGTGATATGCATGCTGTAATGTTTATTTACTTTAAGACCAAATCCTGTACCCATGCATGAAAAGAACCTAGAAGAAAAACCTTTAGGCCACTAAACAAATCGAGAACCTAGAAACATGAATCTAGAGTCATGATAGTACGAACGGAACGAAAACTTGAGGAAACGAATACAACATATGATGTAGAAAAGATGACCATTTCTCAAGTCTAGAAAAACACTTAGTATCCCAAAGATAAGAAAAGATGGGTGAGTACCCTAAATGAATGCCCTATTTGAAACTGCTATGATAGGATACTAAAGTGGCTTTGGCTTGTAGATAATGGAAGGAATCCAAGAAAACACCAATACACCTTATCAAAGTAACCAAGGGGTAGATGTGGCAGTAGCTTCCGTCCTATCACCAGAAATAATAGCAGAAATCACTCGATAGGTGGTCGAGCAAGTGATGAGGACTCTACAATCACAGCCTAAGGTTCAGAATGAACTAAGAATGGAAAATAATGAATTAGTCATTCCCCTGAGACCAAATATGCCCAAAGGAATGATAGTTGAGATTAATTCAATCAAAAAGTGTATCCACTTCAAACGATCTGTAAAGAATAAAAACAAGAAACCACAAAATGATCAAAAGACGGGAAAGGAAAGTAAGAAATAGAAGTAAACTCACCAAACTGAAAAAGAACAACAGAAGCAGGCTAGGAGACCAGGGTTGTGCTATGTGTGCAAACAAAGGGGTCATTTGACAAGAAACTGCCCGACTACACCCACCCAAGCTCCTCAGCCACAAGATAATTAGGGCTATGGTCAGAACCAAGCCAGAATGTTTGCTGTTGAGACTCAGGAAGATCAAGAAACCCTCATAGTCCAACGTTAGGGCAAATGAACTGATTTTGAATATGAGTAGTAGTAGGGTGACCTTTAGATTGCTATATGTTAGCATTTATGAATTTTAAGTCAAAATAAGGTTTTGTACAAATTATCTCCATTAATGAAAATTTTTCCTTAAAAAAACTCTTGTCGTTGCATTTTGAATATCCAAAAATGGAAAGTATGGGAATAAAAAGTGTGAGTAGTAACCCTAGAACCTGCTGTATGGCAGGAAGTGACAAAGAAACTTTTACCCTCAGATAGATTGAGAACTTAGGGCTAGGTATGACCCTAAATGAAAGACAAGCCTATCTCTATAGCAAGTCATGCCATTGGACCTGTTGCATCGAATCAGGGATGAACAAAAGACAAGACAAATGACTCACATAGAGGAAATTGAATAGGACTGGCATACTGACTTCAAGTTAGATGCTGAGAATACCCTAAGACTCGAAAGGATCTGTATACCTTAGAATGGATAGAGTAAGCAGATCGCCCAATAGTAAACGATAAGTATTGACTACCGAAGTAACCCATTCAATCATTTGGAGAAACCGCCATTACTTAAGAACCGATCTAAGCTCAAAAAAAAAAAACAATAGCTGAGACTCAAGGAGTCTGTTATGTATGAAACAACCGATAGAAATATAATGAACCAAACAGTTAGATATCGTCTTGATCAGGAGACGCAACTTATGAAACACAGTCTTGCTAAATTTAGCAAACGATAGTCAAATTCCTTAACCATGTAGCTTCGAAAACACCAGAGGCTTTCACCAAGATAGTTACAAAGACTCAAGCCCTCAGACTTATCAAATTAGTCAAAACCAACCCATTTACCAGAAATACCTAACAAAATGATGTAGGAATAAATGTATAAATTTCGAGGACGAAATTCTTCTAAAGAGGGTAGGTTGTAATACCCCGAAATTTTGTCAAATAATTAAAATAAGTTAAATAAATTAATTTCAAAGATTTTTGGTGCAAATTATAGGCTAACACATGAAAAATAAAATATATTAGAGATATAGTAAAAATTAAGCAAATAAGTCCTTAATTTGATAATTAAATGAAAATTAAGGTTTAGTAGAATTAATTATGAAATTTAAGGAATTGCTTAAGAAATAAATAGAAATAAACTACATACACATATTGGCTAATATGTGAATGAATAAGGTGTGTGTTAGCATAATAAATGTTAATACTACATATTATGAGAATATGTACATAGAAAAATGTATATAATTAAATAAAAATGTAGTGTACATGTATTTATTAAAAATAAATAAAGCATTATTAGTGTATAATTACATAAATTATTGTCTAAAAATCAAATATGAAATAAATAAAAATATATGAAAATAGTAAATATGGATTATTTAATTAAAGATATTAAAGAAATGAGAAACTATCTAATAAATACAATATTAAATAAATTAGAAAGGAGAAAATATTAGCAAATCATCAAAATAGAAGGAAATATACAAGAAAATAGAGTTTTTATCAATTAGGAAGTGTCTCATTGGCAAACTTTGGACAATAACATTATTAAAAAGCAATTTGGTAATTAGAAACTGCATCTAACGGTCCAAAACGAACTGTAAAATCCAACAAATAAGATGAAGTCCAAAACGGCACCTAGGAGCATCGAATCACCAAGATCGAATGGCTCACGATCGATCATTTCAATCCAACGGTCTAGATCACAGGCGCCAAAGGTTAATCACGAACGAGATTCGAAAATGCAACTAGAGGACGATCTGCACGATCCAACGGTTCACAACACGGGCTCAAGATCATGATTGCAAACGTGTGCATCAATCGAGGATGATCAACGGCCTACAATGAATTTGTTAATTTCGATCGCGATTCAGTACTGCGCTCGAGGTTGATCAATGGCCCAAAAAAGCGCGTTCCATCAATCGCGAATCGAATACTGCGATCGAGGTTGATCGGACGTCCCAGATCTCACCTGCCTGATCTCAATCGCGAACTCAATGCTACGATCGAGGAGATCCAACGACCGATGTTCCACCCGCCCAATCTTGATCACGAACGCAATCTCGAGGACGATCCGACGGTTGATATCCGATGCTCCAAATTAAATAACCGAAAATCCATAAAAGAATACTTCAAAAATCTGAAAATTTGTTTCTAAAATCCCAAAAATATTTCCAAAAAAAATCACTTGCTAATCTCTTGTGCTTGGGGGGCACGAAATTTTGAAGGATTGGCAAGTTTCTTACAATGAGAGCACCACAAACTTGTCATTCTATACACTTTTGAAGCCTATATAA
>JAJIYU010020355.1:0-10441 GCA_030144865.1 Tinospora cordifolia | reverse complement strand
TTGGAGCAGAAATTGGTTTGTTGTGAGTGTGAGGCTTGTTCGTTTTCTGAACAGAGAAGAGGAAAATGAAGACAAATAGAAGCATGTGCAGCAGGGTGCTTTGGCGATTTGGGCGTTGCTGGTTACTGCCGAGTTGCTGTCCGTGAGTGTAACACCCCAGCCCTCCTGCGGGTTCCCTTGGGCCGCGCACGACTGAGAATGCGGGCCCGCTCGACTGAGAAGCCGCCGTCACGTCGTCCGCTGAGAGCCGGAGCGCTACTAAAATTATTTATCAGATTGTGTTTCTCTTTCTTTCTATCTTTCAAATAATAAGAAAATCATTTTAAATAGTCATGAATTTTTTTTTGAAACAAATTTCTAAGCAAATAAATTAAATCCATAAACTTTCAAATGCAATGAAAACATCGAATTCAATAGTTAAACAACTTAAAAATCTCCAAAATAATCCCAAACATTTAGTCATGTGCAAAATCTTAAAACAAAAGGAAAGAAAAGGAGCACATGCCTGGTTCAGTCAAATACAAAGATAAAATGCGCAACAAACACTAACAACCTCCTTGGTGAGGTTTTAGAATAACCAAGACCTCCGTGATGTCTGTCGACTCGTGTTGTCTTAAAAATCACCTGAAAAAGAAAGGGGGTGAGCTCGAAAGCCCAGTGGATCATACTGCACATCACTAACATTATTCAGACCAAAATACCAAACATGCAAACACTTTCATTACATTAGGGCATTTCAAACACTTATTTGTTTTTCGTTGTAGTTAAGACCGAAAGGTTTGTAGCCTCAGTGTCACCTTCGTGGTCCGAGAGCGAATCCAGAGGTACTGCTCGAAGGTCGATTACCTTTCGGGACCCTGACGGGCCATAAGGTCCAAAGTGACACTCAACCCGCAATCAGTCTCGTTGAGGATACCCACGATGACACCCTAAGGCCGGTCACCACACCGGTACGTGGTTCTTTTGTCGTAATTTAATCTTCTTTAGTTTCACAGACAAAGTTTTCAATCCATAACAACATAACATGCACTAACCTATGCCATTAAAATCATATAATCATTCCAGCAATCTTATCTCTGGAAAGCACATAACTGGACGTCATGATGTCATGGCATTCATTCCAATCAATTCACACATTCTTAGCAGGAAACTAAGTACAAGAATAAAAACAACCATCATGTTTCATATTTAAAATCCAAATAATAGTAGAGCGTGTAGTAATCACACCCACATGATTTCTGGAGTCACTCACGCCTCCGCGTCGCCTCAACAATTTTGATTTGAAACAAAAATCAAGATAATTAATTAATTAATTTTTGAGTTCCTCCTATTCACCCAAAATTTCCTTTTTTTACTTCACTTTAGATTAATTAGATTTTCACCATTTAGAAGTCCCTTAAAGTTTCCTTCCACCCTCAAGTAACTATTTTCTACTTCCATAGGACATTTCTAATCTTCTTATATTTACATTCGTATTAAAAGTAACTCTGTTACGAACAAAATAAGACTTCTCAATCTAAAACCTATGCTAATCTCCTAAAATATTAATCCTCACCTAAAATTTTTCCCACTAATATCAACTCAGGAATTTTGAGATTTTTTAGGATTATATTTCTCTCAAAAATATTAGACTTCCATAAATTCCCAACATAATTCAACTAATAGATTTTTTATATATATATCTCTAAACTTTCGAACCCCTTTAACTTCGATATCCAACATCCATCATCATCCAAAAATCTCCATGCATTAGAAATAGTTTTAATGAGAATATAAATAAAGTTTCAAATTTCTAAATCTTATTTTGCGCTTCTACAATCAACGAAATAGTAAGATTTCAACTATCCTAAATTTAGAAATCTAGAAACATACATAATATGCCTCTTCTACCATGTAAAAATCATTCCTAATTAAATTAGGATTGTATCCGCAAAATAATATCTCATCCATCTATTCACAATCTATGTGCATAAAAAATCGTAGCGTTAGTAAATTTCCAACTATCAAAAAGATTTAGCAAAAATATACCTCTTCGCTACGCTCAATCCCTTTCGTGCCCTTTCGAACTGTGATTCGATATACTAAATCAAATTCGAAGGGGTATGAGACGACTTGTATGAGTCTGAAAATCCTAAATCTGTAACACATCCAAATTTTCATATTCAAACTTCACGTTGTAGTAATAATCCACTAAGCACCAAACACAAATCAAAATGTAGTTCACCATTAATGCACAGTAGCTGATTTTGCTCTTTCTTCATGGACGGACTACACTTGCAACGGCTGTGTTCTTCACCAATCATGCAAGCAGTTGGTTCCTTCTTCCACGGACAAGATGCAGCAACAAACTTAACGCAGCAGTTGCAGCTCAAACTTTTTCTTCACGACTAGCAGCTGGCCAACGAAGATGCTCCAAGCTGATAGTGAAATGTGGTAATGGCGGACACCAAGTAGTTGAGCAACCCAGAATCACGCACCAGCAACTAGATCTGGTAGCTGGACCACCAATCACGTGATTGAGCTAGAAACAAAACCAAATCTTAGTTGGTTTGAGCTTGTGGACGTGGTTACAACAGCCGATCTGGTTGTGTTGAGCTAGATCGATGTGCTTTGGACTTGCAAGCTCTTCTTCTTCAGTCCATCTTCTTCTTTAGTCCGTCTTCTTCTTCACGGTAGGGTGTTGTGACTAGTTGGATGCAGCAGCAGCAACTCCGAAAAGAGAGGTTTGTAGCTCTGTTTCTTCACCACAAATTGCAGGTGCTTGGACCACCAAATCATGCACCATCATACAACCAAGATGCACCGACAGCTGGAAAAAATATGAAGACACACCAGCAGCTAAAAAATGAAGCTGCACCAGCAATAATACCAATGGTTGCTTCAACGAACCAGCTGCAGCAGCGAAAACAGAGCTTCGTAGCTATGTTCTTCTTCTTCCACGGTGAGCTGCAACAGAACATATTTTCTGCAACTCTGTTTGTTCACCATGGTTTGCAAGCAGCTGTAGCTTGCTTCTTCTTTTTCCACGGTGAGCTGCAGCAGAAACAAAATTTGCAACTCTATTCCTCACGACAAACAACAGCAGCAGGTTGTCTTCTTCAGCTCAGATCCGTGCAAGCTGTTGTGTTTCTTGTTCTTTCTCTGCTAGCCATGGACCTGCAAACAACAAGGATGCACCAGCAACAAACTGCACTAACATCTAGTGCTAGCAACAGTCACAAACCAAATAGCAGCTGTGGGTGTTCGTTCTTCAGATCTGAAACTTTTCCAGACCGTGGCTGATTGTGTAGATCCGAACCAGTTCAGTGGTTTTTAGCTTGTGACGATGGTGGTTTGATGATGCCAATGGCAAATTTGGCAAGATCGAAGAGGGCCGGCCAGATTGAAGATCAAAGATGATGAACAGTTGAAGAACTAGATCCAACGAGATCTGTTTTTTTTTTTTTTGTGTGTGTATTTTGTTTGTGTGAGTCCAAAACGTGGAACACTTCCCTTTATATATATCAGCTTACATGTGTTTATTTCACTTGTTTTATTCATCTCATTTTTTTTTGAAATCAAACCATTACTTATTTATTTTATTCCATCTACCATATGATATTCAAAATTATGTATGCATATATATATATATGTATGTATGTATGTATGTATGTATGTATATCTATGAAATATTTTTATTTAATTCACTTAGTTAAAAACAATTATATATATTTTTAAATTTCATTGCGATGTGCTCGCGTTACAAAAAAAATTTGGGCTATTACAATCTACCCTCCTTAAAAGAATTTCGTCCTCGAAATTTAAAAGTACAGACGCCTATATGATGCTATCCTGTCAGGTGTTCCTGGCGAAGAGGACTGGGTATTTAGTCCGCATCTCGCTGTCCAACTCCCAGGTCACATCTTTCAAATCATGATGTCTCCACAACACTTTGACCAAAGAAATGTCCTTGGTCTTGAGACTTTGCACCTTACGATCTAATATTCTGACTGCTGGTTCTTCGTAAGTTGCATTATCACGAAGTACAACCTCCTCTTAGTGTATGACATGTGATGGGTTTGGCTCGTACTTCCACAGCATCAATACGTGAAAAACGTTATGGATCGAGGACATACGATTCGGTAAGTCCAACTCATAGGTGCACTCACCGACCTGTTTGAGTATCTCGAACGGACCGATAAACCTCGGTGCTAGCTTTCCCTTGATTCCAAATCGTCTAATTCCTTTCTGTGGACTAATCTTCAGGAAAACTTTGTCACCCAATTGAAATTCAAGAGGTCTTCTTCTTTTATCCGCATAACTTTTCTGTCTACTCTGAGCTGTCATTAGCCTCTTTTGAATCTTCTTTACTTGAGTGTTTATTTCTTCTACCAATTTTGGTCCTGCGAGGACCTTATCCTCAAAGTCTGCCCAACATGACGACAATCTACAGGGTTTGCCATAGAGCGCTTCATATGAAGCCATCCGTATGCTTGCCTGATAACTGTTATTGTAGGCGAACTCTGCCAAATGTAGGTACTTGCTCCAGTTGCCCTTGAAATCAAGGACACACGCTCTTAGCATATCTTCTAATATCTGAATGACCCTCTCAGACTGCCCATCTGTCTGAGGATGCAACGCAGTGCTCATGGTGAGTCTGCTTCTTAGCTCCTTCTGCAAACTCTGCCAGAACTAAGATGTGAACCTCAAATCTCTGTCAGACACGATGGTCTTGGGAACGCGATGGAGTCTTACAATTTCCTTAACATATAATTCTCCATGTTTTTCGATGGGATCTGTAGATCGAATGGGTAGGAAGTGAGCTACCTTCGTTAGGCGATCCACAATCACCCATACAGTATCTTCCCCTTTCTAACTCTTCGGCTGGCCACTAACAAAATCCATTGCAATGTTATCCCACTTCCATTCTGGTATTGGAAGTGGTTGCAACATCCCTAAAGGTCTTCTGTGCTCTGCCTTTACTTGCTGACATGTCAGACACCTAGAAACATACTGGGCTATGTCCCTTTTCATACCCTTCCACCAGTAGGTCTTCTTGAGATTTTGATACATCTTGTCATCGCCTGGATGCATTGTATACTTAGTTTGATGAGCATCATCCAAGATGATTCTTTTACACTGTCCATTACTCGGCACACAAACTCTGTTACCCAATCTCAGTATACCTTCTTCATCAATTTTGTAGTCTGTATGCTTGCCTTGTTTAACACCCTCTGTGAGATCAACGATCCACCTGTCCCCTTTCTGCTCTTCTCTAATTTGGTGTAATAAGTCTGGTTGGCAAGTCATAGCATACAAGTATGGCCGTTTTTCATCTGATGCAATACCCAAGTTATATTCACTGATCAACTGATACATTTGTCCTTTGTCATCGTCCTTCTTGCTAGTTTTTCTGCCGAGTGCATCAGCTACCACATTGGCCTTGCCTGGATGGTAGTGCAGCTGAAAATTATAGTCTTTCAAAAATTCTTTCCACCTTCTCTGCCTTAGATTTAATTCTTTCTGTGTATAAACATATTTCAGGCTCTTATGATCTTAAAATAGATCAAAGCTCTCCCCATAGAAGTAGTGTCTCCAGATTTTCAGTGTAAACACAATTGCTGTTAACTCTAGATCATGGGTAGGGTAGTTTCTTTCGTGAATGTTCAATTGCCTTGAAGCATACGCTACTACCTTTCCCTCTTGCATCAACACCGTACCTAATCCAACCAACGAGGCATCAGTGTATAAAGTGTACCTCACCCCATGAGTAAGCGTGACTAGAACGGGTGCTGAAGTCAACCTTTTCTTCAATTCTTGGAATGCTTGTTCACACTTATCATTCCAAATGAATTTCTCTCCCTTTCTGGTTAACTTGGTCATTGGTCCAGCCAATTTTGAGAAATCTTGAATGAACCGACGGTAGTATCCAGCCAAACCTAGGAAGCTTCTGATTTCTGTCACAGTCGTAGGTTGCTTCCAGTTTGATACCGCTTCTACCTTCTCAGGGTCTACTGATATTCCTTCTGCCGAAACCACATGGCCAAGGAACTTAACCTTTTCCATCCAAAACTCAAACTTGCTGAACTTGACATATAATTCATTTCTTCTCAATACTTTTAAAAACAATATGCAAATACTCAACGTGTTCAGCCTCCGATCTAGAGTAGGTCAAGATGTCATCTACAAATACTACAACAAACTGATCTAGGTACTGTCTGAAGACTCTGTTCATTAGATCCATAAATGCAGCTGGCACGTTGGTCAAACCAAACGGCATCACAGTGAACTTAAAGTGCCCGTATCAAGTTCTGAAAGTTGTCATGCATATGTTAGACTCTCTAATTCTTAATTGGTAATACCCTGACTGTAGATTAATGTTGGAGAAATGAGTGGCTCCCCTCAATTGATCAAACAAATCCTCTATTTTAGGCAACGGGTATTTGTTTTTTATCACTGCTTGGTTTAACCTTCAGTAGTCTACACACAGTCTCAAGGATCCATCCTTTTTCTTCACGAATAGTACCGGAGCTCCTCACGGTGACTCGCTAAGTCTGATAAATCCCTTCTCGCGAAGCTCATCTAATTGCATCTTCAATTCAATTAGCTCTACTGGTGCCATTCTGTAGGGTGGAATAGCTATGGGATCAGTGCCTGGATGCAATTCAATCTTGAACTCCAATTGTCTATGTGGTGGGAGTCCCGGTAACTCATCAGGGAAGACATTTGCATATTCCCTCACTACAGGTATATCCTGTATTTCCTTAGGCCTTTTGGTATCCTCTTTTTGTTTTATAGAATATAGCATGGCTAACATAAGACTCCTTGGCAACCTATGCATGTCCCCATTTATTTTTAGTACCTCACCAGATGGTAGCTTTACCGTCACCCTTCGTTTCCGACAATCGTAAGTGCTTGATATTGGGTCAGCTAGTCTATACCCAATATCACGCCATATCCATGTAAATGGAGTGCACAGAGATCAGCTGAAATCAGCTTGGCTCCAAACCTAAGGTCACATCTACAGTATTTCCTCGAACTCACAGTAGTCCCTATGGGTGTGGCTACATCTAATGTCACTAGCAATAGACTCGTTACCAATTGTAACTTATTTACTAGGTTCATAGAAATAAAGGACCTCGTTGCACCCGAATCAAACAAAACTTGTACAGCGATGCCAAACAACAAAAACATACCTTCCACTGTTGGAGTGGGATTAGTCTGGGCATCTACAACATACAATCTGGCTTGGTTTCTCTGTGATTGTCATGGTCCTCAACTTTAAGTTGACAAACTCTAACTGCACCTGCCTCTTTCTTGTAGTGGAGAAAAACTTATTATAAAACCTTGTCTTGAATTCCTCCCAAGTCATGACTGTTTGATCAATGGTGGGGTCGTTCACAATCATCTTCCACCAATGGTAGGTTGGCCCTACCAACTAATGTACTGCCAGTGCTACTTTCTTGGGCCTAGATGCCCCCATCGCGTCCAGGTGCTTATTCATCTATGTGAACCACCTGTCAGCCACCACATAATCACCTGTCCCCTCAAAAGTACTGGGACGTAGCTTTTGAAACTCCACCAATAGATCCTTCTGTTCCCTATCAAACCCAATAGGTCTATCTTATGGCACTGCCTTCGTGGAAGTGGACCCTTGATGGACCTGAGGCTGAGCTTGTGTCGGTGGCTTTGTCGATAACTGTGGCTGTACTGGTACTGATGGCTATGGTGATGCTGATGGCCATTGAGTCCTAATAGCCCGCTCCACTTCCTACTGCATCATCTCGGTGATGGCCTCTGTCGTCAGTGTAACCACTATTGGTGCCGGTGTCACAGGAGTACCCTCATTGTTATGTCCCGTCTCGGCTCCATCCTTGCCTCTGGCCGCACCTTTCCTAGGTCTACCTTGACCTCTTGGCATTATCTACAAGTCAAAGATTTTTTTTTCGAAGTGAAAAATTCTCGTATCTATCTATACCCTTTACTTCATCGTTCTACAGTGACTCTAAATTCAAGTTTCTAAGTTTTCGTTTTGTTTCAGTGGCCTAGGGGGTTATGCTTCTAAGTCAACAACAATCTGTTTGTTTCTAGGTATAGGGATTTGTGTATCAATACTCAAAATAATATACTATATATTAACATACAAGCACACAACAACCAATCAAACAATGCACGCTGGCATAATGAAATCCCAAGTTTCCGTCTATGCTTAAGCATAAACTTCCACTCAGAATTTCCATCACGGCTAATATACTTTCGCCAAATCCTGGTCTCCAAGGATGACGTAAGACCCACCGTAAGCGACGGTCCCATACCAGTAGAATACAGTGCATGCAAGTTCTTCTAAAGAGTCCGTTTATTGTCCATGACAATTTCGCAAGTGTCTCGTTCCCTAAGGCTGACGCAAGACCTACCATACGCGACCGTCCCATACCAGTAGAATACAGTGCGTTCAAGTTCTGCCCAAGAATCGATCACTCACCATACATGGTCTGTCAGTCTCCAAGTCCAGGATTCCTCCATACCCCCGAATCCCTATGCGTCCCATACCACATAGAAATCAAGGATACAGGATCATCCCGATCTCGTGTCCTAACCAATCAAGTGTTCGTTTCACATTATCAGTCTCTAGCTTATGTCCTAAAAGCTTTTATTTACTCTTATGATCCACTGTGCCTCCTTGGCAACACCCAGTCTCTAACTAGACCTATGGTCTCAATACTTGGCTAGCTGATACGTCTATTGAATCACCAAGTCCAAACTCTATCTCAATTTTTATGCGATTTCATCGTTCCCGAGTTTTGGACCTTTCCTGAATAGAGCTCAACCTATAAGGCCACTACCAAAGTAGAGCTCAACCTACAGGGCCACTATAGTACCTTTGTCCTATCGCGATTAGCAACTCGAGCACGCTGACATCACCTAAATCTTTGCTAGATTCCTATCCGCCCACTAAATGGATTCTACTCATTTCGTCCACTTTTCGAAAGTCAAATCCAGTAGAAATTCTTTTCCAGTGAAAATCAAATCCAGTGAAATTCTCATTTCTGTGAAAAATTTCGTTCTGATAGAATCAAATTTATTATGTGCAAGTTTCAACCCAGTATTTCTAGTAAATGGGCTTTGATACCAGCTTTGTAACACCCCAGCCTTCCTGCGAGTTCCCTCGGGCTGCGCACGACTGAGAATGCGGGCCCGCTCGACTGGGAAGCCGTCGCCGCGTCATCCGCCGAGAGTTGAAGTGCTATTAAAATCATTTATCAGATTGTGTTTCTCGTTTTTTCTATCTTTCAAATAATAAGAAAATCATTTTAAATAGTCATGAAATTTTTTTTTGAAACAAATTTCGAAGCAAATAAATTAAATCCATAAACTTTCAAATGCAATGAAAACATCGAATTCAATAGTTAAACAACTTAAAAATCTCCAAAATAATCCCAAACATTTAGTCATGTGTAAAATCTTAAAACAAAAGGAAAGAAAAAGAGCACATACCCGATTCAGTCAAATACAAAGATAAAATGCGTAGCAAACACTAACAACCTCTTCGGCTAAATTTCAGAATAACCAAGTCCTCCGCGATGTCTGTCGACTCGTGCTATCTCAAAAATCACCTGAAAAAGAAAGGGGGTGAGCTCGAGAGCCTAGTGGATCATACCGCACATCACTAGCATTATTCAGACCAAAATACCAAACATGCAAACACTTTCATTATATTAGGGCGTTTCAAACACTTATTTGTTTTTTGTTGTATTTACGACAGAAAGGTTTTGAGCCTCAGTGTCCCCTTCGTGGTCCGGGAGCGAATACGGAGGTATCGCCCGAAGGCCGGTTACCTTTCGGGACCCTGGCGGGATGTAAGGTCTGAAGTGACACTCAACCCGCAACCAGTCTCGTTGAGGACACTCATGATGACACCCTAAGGCCGATTACCGCGCCGGTACGTGGTTCTTTTGTCGCAATTTAATATTCTTTAGTTTCACGGACAAAGTTTTCAATCCATAACAACATAACATGCACTAACCTATGCCGTTAAAATCATATAATCATTCCAGCAATCTTATCTCTAGAAAGCACATAACCGGACGTCATGATGTCATGGCATTCATTCCAATCAATTCACACATTCCTAGCAGGAAACTAAGTACAAGAATAAAAACAACCATCATGTTTTATTTTTAAAATCCAAATAATAGTAGAGAGTGTAGTAATCACACCCACATGATTTCTAGAGTCACTCACGCCTCCGCGTCGTCTCAACAATTTTGATCTGAAACAAAAATCAAGATAATTAATTAATTAATTTTTGAGTTCCTCTTATTCACCCAAAATTCCCTATTTTTTACTTCACTTTAGATTAATTAGATTTTCACCATCTAGAAGTCCCTTAAAGTTTCCTTCCACCCTCAAGTAACTATTTTCTACTTCCATAGGACATTTCTAATCTTCTTATATTTACATT
>JAJIYU010020354.1:0-10441 GCA_030144865.1 Tinospora cordifolia | reverse complement strand
GAATTGAGAATATTGACCCCTTTTTGGCCCAATTGACTCCATGAAGACCAGAATTGACCAGTTGAGATTTTTTTGACCAGCTAGGTCAGCAAGTGATAGGTTGAATAGGGTTGCCCAAGATTGACCAAGGTTAATCAAATTGACTTAGCAACTAAGGCAAGATGAACAAACATAGGTGAACTATTCTTGTCTAGGTCAAGTTATTAATTAACCAATGATGTACAGTTAGAGTGAGCCAAGTTTCATGTTAATATTAAGAAGTTATGTCAATTTCGCAGGACCAAGTACTAGCGGAACGCGATCAGTCGCGAGAGGAGCGCCGGAGCAGAGCATCCCTGTGAGTAGTGTTTTTTAACTCATTTTCTTAGAACTTGTTATTCTGTACATTATGAAAATGAGATTATATATTATAATGAATCTGCATTTTTTTAATGGGTTTTAAATGGAAAGTGCACCGAGTTTCGAGGTCCGAGAGTACAGGGTTAGGGTGAGTTGTGTCGGTCTCTCATACGACCCCGAGAGGTGACCACCTAGCACAGAGTGCCCGCCGAGGGGGTTCTGGGGGCCTATGATGATGGCAACGATAATAAGACCTAATTGGGCCGTCACGATAAGGCAACAACAATAAGCCTTGGTCGGTCATTACGATGATGGCAACGACAATAAGTCCTAATCAAAGTCGACACGATGCGCCTAACTATCTGCAACCCGCTCGAGTGATTTTTAGTCGCCTTGGAGAGCTTGCGAGCCTCGGCGAATGTTTTCACTATTTAACTATTTTTGAATTAAGGTGCACGACTGCATTATAGATTTAAATTGTGTTGATTGTTACATTAACTTGCATAATGCTATTGTTCATGCATTCATGGCACATGTTTTATTTGTGGAATGCTTATTTTAAGTTGTGAATTAGATTGCATTACTCACTGAGCTGCCGTGGACAATTAGGCTCACTACTTTAACTTTTCAGGTTCTTCCGCTGCAGATAAGGGCAAGGGAGTGGCCATCGCGTAGAGCTACACTCTCTTACTCTTTTGGTAGGTTTTCTTCATACTTTTTGTGTTTTGAGGGTTAGAATCTATGTATAGGGGTGAGGAAAGCTTGTACATATACTAGATTAGTCACTCTCGTTGCTACACATGTTAAATGACTCATTTTGGTAAGTATCAAGTCTTATCGGTGTTCGTGTTTTAAATTTCTTCTATATTTCCTATGATTACTCTGATAGTGTGTGGTGTGGTGTAGAACGATGAGGCTTAATAGTGTCTTGGCAAGCTTGGCTTGCGGGCAAGGTTGTCGGGACACTGTGCCAGTCGGTTCACCCTTCGTCCTAGGGATGGGGTCCCGACATACCAGGCTTTGTTCAATCTGTCGAGACCCCTTCTCTAAGCCAAGGGCGGCCCGACCAGCACAGTGGCCTAACTAACCCTCTCACCCAGTCGAGTTCGCCCGACCACTGTTAAGCCCTTTCCAAAACTCATACAACAGACGATATCAAAAAAATTGGAAAACTTAAAAGCAAAAGTAAGCAACATACAAAACGGTAGCATTTCATTACACATTAATCTTGTCCAAAATACATAATGGACCCTTTACACATATACAAAATGACCAACCTCCAATCAAAAGACCCAAAGAAACAGGGATAAGAATCGTCAGGTAACTTGGCGATTACTACGCCTTTCCCTTTATCAGCCACTGTAGAACCTGAAATAATGATAGAGTAGTAAACCTAAAATAAACGTGGCTAAGTGAGTAGAAAGATCTGTATGTCATCCATAACTAATATTCCAAAAACAATGCATGTATACATGAGCAGTAAAGATGGTATGGCATTCAAAAGCATGGCATAGTGTGAAAACAGTGCAACAGTTCCAGAAAACATCTCAAATCAATGCTAGGTAAAACATATCCAGGCTAGGTTAACTCAACAACCCAACCTATGGTCATTGCTCGAGTGGGTCCCGAGTCAGGCGTATTGGCCACTCGAGCGGGTCGTAAGCTAGGCATACTCCGCGAATACCCTAACCCCACACTCGGTCCTCAAGTGCCATGACTTGAGCGAGTCGGAAGCTAGGCACATTAATCATATGCCTTAACTCTACGCTTGGACCTCGAGTCTGACCTCAATCACATCAAGTACCCTGACCTTGACGCTCGGCCCTTGAGCCTTTGGTCTCACTATCAGTGTACATCTACACATCTCGAAATCAATCAAATATATCTAAATCATGTGAAACCATTTAAACCATGTCATTTCACACAAGTTTTATGCAAGGAATAAAAGTCACAAAAAACACATAAATCAAACTACTCACCTTGGGTCCTACACATCGATGTCCCGTTGACAACCGGCCCAACCCCGCTGTACTCTCTCGAATCTGCATCAATCAAACTCAATCTCAGTTCTATCCATATAGTGGCCCAATATCTAATCTCATTGTCCCTACTCGGTTTTGATTGATCCGAGCCGTTTCTGTCAATCAGTCAAACCTAGTCAACTCTGGTCAATGCAGTTATCCTAGTCACCTTAGGTCAATTTGTGCCCAAATTGGGTCAACATAGGCCAATTGGGTCAAAATTGATTCAAAATCCCAAATCCCAACACTTAGTCAAATTTTTTGGGTTCTTTGCTCTCTTACACAACGAGCTTGCCAATTTTTCAGCGGGCAATCCGTACGTCGGATTTGCACCAAATTTTTCAGGTTTGTTCTAGACTCCTTAAACCTTCCTCATAATTTTAAATCATGATTTTAGGACTTCATTTGGTAGTGTTTTTAAATGAGATTTCAGGGACTATGTGTTCTAGGATTTTATATGATAGGCAGTGACTGTTTGCCTAATTTGACCCACTTATCCATATTAGATTGCTCCGAAATTGGGTAGGCATAAACTAGACAAACTTAAGAATTTCTCCACCAAATTTCAGCTCAATCCACTGAGGTTTGGTCATTTAATTTAATCTCATAATTTTCAGTTGAATCACAAGAACTTCTGGGTTCACACTTCCTAGTAGTAAATTTTCCAAATTTCCTGTGATCAATCCAACCGTTGGATTTATGTAAACATTTCCATTTTTGATCTATTCTTTCCCAAAAGTTACGAAAATTTTATTTCATGATTTTTGGACATTGTTTGCTATGATTTTTAATAGGGATATCCGGAAAGTTGAATTCTCAGACTGCATGTTTCCAACAGTCAATTATGTATTCAATTGACCCATTAAATCAATTCAGATAGGGGTGAAATTTGGTACACTCAATCTCGACATATCCAGTGACCTCCCCACTAAATTTCAACTCAAAATACCTACGTTTGGTAAGTCAACTAATCTGATACGTCTCTGTCCTGAAACTGATTTCCAATTTCCAAGTTTTCTAAGTTGTTTTAAGTGCCTTAATTTTTAAGTTTTCTAACTTCTAATCTAGGGCCATTACTTGTACATGTTGCAAGCATGTAGGTCATACAACAATCCCTTATCAAGGTTCTTTCAAAACAATATACCCATAAGCCCCAAAATCGTCTCATACACAACCTCAACAACATGACATACATAAGGAAATTTCAGAAATTTGTCTAAGGCCAAAGTTCATGTGTAACAGAGGTTTTCAATAGCACATAAAAACTTATCTACAAAGCCTTAAGGTTCGACCTTTATACCTCGTTGCAGCCCTTAATGTAAGCTTTCAATTGGTCTAAGTCTCGGCCAAAATGATTGCCCTTAGCCACTGGAAATGGAGGCTCAAAATTACTCTCAAGATCACTTTCCTACAAAACTGTTGTGATAGTGAGCAACAGGGCAACTTCAATGGCTTGTATAGCAACAGGGCAACTTCAACTTCATTTATATATATCGGATTTTTTTCCATTTTTTTTAAATTTATCAAAAATCATTTAATCATCATTTCTCATCAAAATTTCAATTATACACCAATTTTCATTATTTCTATAATTATTTTTTAAAAAAATAAAATAACTTACCAAAAATTATATTTTCTTCCCAAAAATTTCATTAATTACTCTAAAAATTTCATTAATTACTCTGAAAATTTCATAAGAATTTTAAAAATTCAACAATCAATCCCATGTATTTTCTCCCCAAGTTTGTATTTTTTCCCATTATTTCAATTTTCTCTAATAAATAATTCAAAATTGAGGATAATTCATGCATTTCATTTAAAATTTTTGAAAATACATATATCAAACCCGAAAAGTTTTGTACATCAAAATATGTGTCGTCATAGTTTCCCCTCCTTACAATAAATATCGTCCTCGAAATTTACAGTGATACTGATAATACATGTCAAGGAGTAACACTCATCAGCTCAGGGTAGTGGTGGATCATAAAATACTAAGTCTCCCATGCATCCTGCTCAGCACCATGAAACTGCCAGCGCACTCATACCATCGGTATCTTCTTGTTGCGCAACCTCTTCGCAGTGCGGTCTATGAATGTACAATCCTCTAGCAGCTCAATATGTCTCCAATCGATAATGTACGAGGGATCGGGGTGATATTTCTTCAACATAGAAACATGAAATATATTATCCACACCCGATAGCTGTGGCGGTAATGCTAGCCTATAGGCAATGGGGCCTATCCTCTCAAGGATCTCAAAAAATCCAATATATCTCGGTGCGAACTTCCCTGAAATCCCGAAACCTGTTTGCCCCTTGCGAGGCGAAATACGAAGGAGGACAAGCTCACCTACACCAAACTCAAGGACCCTTCTATGGTTATCCGCATAACTCTTATGTTAGTCCTGAATGACCTTCATTTTTTGTTTAATCCTCTATATCTTCTCATTCTGTTCCTGTATGAAGTAGGGCCTAAGATTGCTTTGTCACCTGTCTCGGCCCAGGAGGCGGGAGACCTGCATGGTCGACCATATAATGCCTCAAACGGCACCATCCCGATACTCAACTGGTAGCTATTATTATAAGCAAACTCACATAGAGCTAAGTGATCCTCCCAGCTGCAACCAAAATCCAAAATGCAAGACCGCAGCATATCCTCAAGCATCTGGATCACGTGCTCAGAATGGCCATCAGTCTGTGGATGGAATGCTGTATTAAGGCTCACCTTCATCCCCAACTGAGTCTGCAATGCCTGCCAAAATCGGGACGTGAACCTTGCGTCTCTATTAGACACAATGGATAGGGGAACCCCATGGAGCCTCATAATCTCCCTGATATAGTGTCGGCTCAATCGCTCCATGGAATCCTTAGTATACATAGGGAAAAAGTAGGCAGACTTCGTCAAACGATCCACAACTACCCAAATAGCATCATGTCTCTGCTGTGTACGGGGTAGTCCTGTAACAAAGTCCATAGTGATGTGCTCTCACTTCCACTCTGGGATATATAAGGGCTGTAAGGATCCACCGGGTCTCTGGTGCTCAGCCTCGACCTGCTGGCACGTATCACATCTCTGAATGAAGACTGCTATGTCTTGTTTCATCTTGGGCCACCAATATTTTTGCTTAGCATCTTGGTACATCTTATTGGCACCCGGATGAATCGCATATCTCGATCGGTATAGCTCCTCGAGTACACTGCACCTCAGATTAGCATCGTCTGGTACTCAAAGCTGTCCCCTGAACCTCATTGCATCCTGTGAATCCAGTGACCACTCTCCTTGAGAAGCGTCATCTGCCCAAGCCCTTAACAAATCATAGTCGGTATCACAAGGCTGCCCCTCCGTCATTTCCTGAATCTGAACTGGCTGGGCTGTAATCTGTGTACTAACTCTGACCTCAGTAGATGACTCATGGATACTCATGGGACATATATCTCGCCATGTATGACGTTTCGACCCGTTTCCTACTTAAAGCATCAGCCACTATGTTAGCCTTCCTTGGGTGGTACTCAATAGTGATGTCATAGTCCTTTAACAGCTCCATCCATCGTCTCTGCCTCATGTTCAGATCCTTCTGTGAGAACAAATGCCTGAGGCTCTTTTGATTTGAATAGAGCGTAAAACGCTCGCCATAAAGGTAATGTCGCCATATCTTAAGTGCGAATACTACTGTTGCCAGCTCTAACTCATGTACAGGGTAGTTCCTCTCATGATCCTTCAGCTGTCGAGAGGCAAAAGCTACTACCCTGTCATCTTACCTCAATACACAGCCCAAGCTTATCTGTGATACATCAGTATATATGGTCAGCTCTCGACCGGGCTCTGGCAACACTAGTACTAGAGCCGATGTCAATCTCTGCTTAAGCTTAAGAAAGGCTTCCTTGCACTTATCAGTCCACACAAAAGGAGTATCCTTCTTGGTTAGCTTCGTCATCGAAACTGCAATCCTCGAGAAGTTCTGGACAGAACGACGATAATAGCCTGCTAAACCCAAGAAGCTATGGATCTTTGTCATAGTGGTAGTTCTTGGCCAACTGATAACTGTTTCAACTTTAGTGGGGTCCATAGAGATACCCTCAGCTCTAACCACATGACCCAAAAATCGAACCTCTAATAGGCAAAACTAGCACTTTCTGAACTTAGCATACAATCTATGCTCTCTCAAAGTCTGTAATGCAATCCTCAAGTGCTCGACATGCTCCTCGTGGGATCTCGAATAAATCAAGATGTCATTGATGAAGATGATCACAAAAGTGTCGAGGTATGGCCAGAGGCTGGGGCATTAGTCACACTGAACGACATGACCAAAAACTCATAGTGCCCATATCTAGTGCGGAACGTAGTCTTCGACACATCTTCCTTCCTGACTCTCAGCTGATGGTACCCAAATCTCAGATCAATCTTTGAAAATACCTTGGCACCTCCAAGCTGGTCAAATAAGTCACATGTGGGAGGGAATACTTGTTCTTGATCGTCACCTTGTTCAGCTGTCGGTAGTCAATACATAGACAGAGGCTTCCGTCTTTCTTCTTAATAAATAGTATCGGGGCACCCCAAGGTGACACACTAGGAGAGATGAAGCCCTTACTCAACAACTCCTCCAGCTGGACCTTTAATTCCTGTAATTCCTTGGGCGCCACGCGGTAAGGAGGAATCGATATAGGTCGTGTCCCTGGAATGATCTTGATAATAAAGTTGATCTCCTGCTTAGGGGGCAAGCCGGGCAGATCCTCAGAGAACACGTCAGGGAAATTCTTGACAACTGGGATCCCATCAATAGACAGTTGTGCCGGTGCCTCCCTTATGGTCGTCATACCAGCTAAGGTATCCATTTCATGCTGCATAACCAATCAGCCCTGAGTACTCTGCCTATCAGAAGCTCTACCCTGGAAGACAATAGTGGGTTGGCCTAGAATCTAAAACACAACCCTCTTGGCGAAGCAATCGACATATGCGTGATATGCAGCCAGCCAGTCCATACCAAGTATGACATCAAACTCAAGAAATTCCAATACTCGGAGATCTACTACGGTTTCAAGGTCTCCCAACTTAAGCACACACCTCTCACAGATCATGTTGGGAACGATGCGCTCCCCAGCAACAGTGCTCAACATCAACTAAGTAGAAGCCCTAACTGGTCTAAGTCCTAGTCTATCCATAGCACATCCAGAAATGAAGGACAAAGTAGAGCCAGCATCAATCAATACATAAACAGATGAATCACAGAGCGAGACGGTAGCTTCCAACAAGGTCCTTGTCGAATCTGGGTCAGGCTGGGTGATGGCCTATGCTCTATCTCTGATAACTGGGGCGAAAGAGCTAGGACCTACTATTAGAGTCAGACATTCAGCTTTCTTGTGTCCAACCTGTCCACACTGATAGCACGTAAGTGGTGGCTTCTGTCTTCCTTGATAGCTCTGACTCTGCCCACGGCCTCTGCCTCGGCCCCCTGAAAATGTGTTCTGCTGGTGGGTATGCTTGCACGGGAGTGGCTGCAAGCGCTACTGGCTGGGTGGCGGTTTGGCTAGGAGTGCCGCTCGACTGTGTATCATAATACCTCATCTTCTTCTGCCTCTGCTGACGACCACGGCCTCGGTAACCTCCAGACCCACCTCTGTGTGATGGTTGAGTCTGCGATGCGGCTTGCTGTTGTGACTGCGGTTGAGGGGTACCGCTCGGTACTACAGAAACCTCGGGTCGCTCATCCAATCTGTCAATCTCGTATCATAAGGCCTCTCTCTAAACCTCCTCTAAAGTTTGGGCCCTGGATGTAGAAGTTGCCTGTCTAATAGTGACCCTCAGCCCTCGTAGATAGAATCCGGCCCTCTCGCTCTGCTCAGCTATCGACCCCCGGGCATAAGCTTCTAGCTATAGGAACCGATGTGTGTATTCTCTAACAGTCATGGTCTCCTAGCACAGGCTCAAAAACTCCACCTTCTTACGTTCCCTCTCAGTCTCGGGAACTTAAGCCTCTAGGAACAACTCCCTGAATCTGGCCCAAGTAGCGATCTGACCCTCGATACTCCTCGTGGATCGCCACCATCTAGTATCCTCACCCTCTAACATATGTGTCTAAAAGAAAACCTGATCTGCCTTAGATAATTGTAGAGTCTCAGCGTTCTTCTCCATATTGAGCAACCAATCATCGACTGTCTCTAAGCTGATGCCGCCCCTAAATGTCACAGGGCGTAGGTCCATGAAACTTTTGAGGAGCCGGGTATGAGCTCTCTCATCTCTCTGTCTGTCCTGGTCCAGGGCTGCTGGTGCTACTACTGATCCGACTGGTGGCTCAGCAGCCAGTGCCATGGGTGGAGCAAGCTGCACTGCTGGCTCGGCTATCAGCCTCTTAACCTCTAATTGATCTAGCCTCTGTATCAGTAAGGCTGTCTAGGCCTGAGTAGCCTCATTAGAGGCCCTAATCAGTGCCTTGAGTCTCTGTATATGATCTAGCTCAGGCAGAACAGGAGGGGGTGGTGGTGGTGTCGGCTCCCTAGGCTCAAGCGGGGGTCTGCCTCGCCTAGGTGGTGCTTTATCTCGCCGAAGTGGCATGTCTACTTGCAATTTAAATCGCGTCGTTGGTTATTCATACATTCGAAATAGACCCGAGTTTGAAAGTTTACTAGTATCGTGTATTATGTTCAAAATACATTTTATGATTGCTAGTCCTCTCTCCTTTATTCGAGGACTTGCTTACTTTTGCAATCGTTTTGATATCGTCTAGGTTCTTTACTTATTTGTGTTTCTCAATTCCTTTGAACCTAGGGCTCTGATATTAAGTCTTGTTGGGACCCCTTCTCTAAGCAAAGGGCGGCCCGACCGGCACAGTAGCCTGACGAACCCTTTCACCAAGTCGAGTTCACTCGACAATTATTAAGCCCTTTCCAAAACTCATACAAAAGATTATATCAAAATAACTGGAACAATTAAAAACAAAAGTAAGCAACATACAAAATGGAAGCATTTCATTACACATTAATCTTGTCCAAAATACATAATGGACCCTTTACATATGTACAAAATGACTAACCTCCAATCAAAAGACCCAAAGAAGCAAGGACAGGAATCGTTAGGGAACTAGGCGATCACTATGCCTTTTCCTTTATCAGCCACTGTAGAACTTGAAATAATGATAGAGTAGTGACCCTAAAATCAATGTGGCTCAGTCAGTAGAAAGATCTGCATGTCATCCATAACCAATATTTCAAAAATAATGCATGTATGCATGAGTAGTAAAGATGGTATAACATTCGAAAGCATGACATAGTGTAAAAACAATTATAAACAGTGCAACGGTTCCAGAAAACATCTCAAATCAATGTCAGGTAAAACACATCCAGGCTAGGTTAACTTAACAACCCAACCTATGGTCATTGCTCGAGCGGGTCTCGAATTAGGCGTACTGGCCACTCGAGCGTTGTAAGCAAGGCGTACTCAGCAAATACCCTAACCCCACGATCGGTCCTCGAGTGCCATGACTCGAGTGAGTCGAAAGCTAGGCACATTGATCATATGCCCTAACCTCGCGCTCAAACCTCGAGTCTAACCTCAATCACATCAAGTACCCTGACCCTAAAGCTCGACCCTCGAGCTTATGGTCTCACTATCAACGCACATCTACACATCTCAAAATCAATCAGATGTATCTAAATCATGTGAAACTATTTAAACCATGTCATTTCACACAAGTTTTATGCAAGGAATAAAAGTCACAGAATATACCTAAATCAAACTATTTACCTCGGGTCCTGCACAACGATGTCCCATCGACAACCGGCCTAGTCCCGTTGTATTCTCTAAAATCTGCATCAATTAAACTCAATCTCAGTTCTATCCATACAGTGGCCCAATATCTAATCTCACTGTCCCTACTCAGTTTCGATCGATCCGAGCCGTTTCGGTCAATCTGTGAAACCTAGTCAACTCTGGTCAATATGGTCATCCTAGTCACCTTAGGTCAATTTGTGCCCAAATTGGGTCAACATAGGCCAATTGGGTCAAAATTGGTTCAAAATCTTAAATCCCAACACTTAGTCAAATTTTTTGGGTTCTTTGCTCTCTTACGCAGCGTGCTTTCCAATTTTTC
>JAJIYU010020353.1:0-10434 GCA_030144865.1 Tinospora cordifolia | reverse complement strand
CAATTCCTCACCAATGTCCAATGGAAGGTAGGCAATGGAGAACACATTAGAGTTTAGGAAGATGCTTAGTGCACACAATTACCACTTAAAGTAGCATATCCAAGGCTTTTCTAGCTTGTCTTGCGGCCTTCTATCACCCTATCCTAGTCATGAGGAGATAATACTGATGACAGAAGCAATATGGCTGCATGGAATCTGTGTTTTAGAAGAAACTTAAAAGATGATGAAATTGAAGATTTAGCAGCTGTACTTCAGCACCTTGACACTGTTTAGCTTGGCGCTCAAGAGGATACTTGGAGATGGACCAAAGATGGTTCTAGGGCCTTCTCCACTGTTTCAGCCTACTCTACGTTCTCTGCAGCTCAAGCTTTGCCAATAGAAGACAGATTTGAGCCAATTTAGAAGGCGAAGATGCCCCTTAGAATTAAAATTCTGACTTGGTTAACAATGCTAAGACGTTTAAATTGTGGTGTTCAGATTCAGAAAAAACTTCCTAAGTCACATTTGTCGCCTTCCTTGTGTTGCCTTTGCAAGGCTGCGGAAGATGATGCTGGTCACATTTTCTAGGACTACAAGATTTTGAAAGAGATGTGGGCTTCGTGGCAGCATAGCCTCCCTGTAGTAGTGCGATGCACAGATAGTTCTACTTGGATTTCTTGTCCTCCCCTTATCCCCACATTAGTGAAGAATTACTGGTTTTTTATTCGTTTTGCAATCTGGACTGCGGTTTGCGAAGCCCGAAATCAATGTAGTTTCCAGCAAAAGGTCATTGTAAACTGCATTTGGGATAGATCGGTTTTTATGTTTGCTACTTGGGTTTCTTCTTCCAAATTAGGATTGGAATATTCTCTTGGAGAATGGATGTTAAGATGGCATAATATTTTGTATTCTCTTATATAATAGCCATTGGCTTTTTGGACTTCTCATCCACTATTATTATAATATACTTATTGTTTCTTTTCAAAAAAAAAAAAAAGACTAATAAGAAAGTACAAGAATCGAATCTAAGGTAAAGTGCACATCTTCTTTTTCTTTCTTCTTCTTTCTTTTTTTTCTTGCCTCTTGTCTCTACCCTAAACCACCATGTTTTGGTCATCATTAAAACCTTTTTTCAACACGTCTTCAACCGTTGAAAATACCTTAAAGATCATCCAAAAACCTTACTTCAAATTGGTATAGTTATTTTGGGCTATTTAGTGCATTTGAATAATTCAGAACAGATTAAAACGCAAGGATAAAGCATTTTACACACTATTCTTCATCATTCTTATTTTTGTATTTTATTATATACTAGATCTAATTATTTAGGATAGGAAATTCTTTGAGTATTAATTATTATATGAGTATATATTAATAATGCACTATTATTTATACCAAAAATTAGAAAACTTTTGCATACAACTAAAACTAGTATCATTAACATTATTTAATGCGAAAAAAAGTGAATAATTTAATCAAAATTATTTGGGACGTTAGAACAACCCCTAAAATTTGAAGGAAATTTATTTAGTATATAATTTTTATGTAAACAAGTATAGTATATTAAAATAGTATAAGAGATAGTAAAATTATTAAAATAATATCAAAAAAATTTTAAAGAAACTAGAATATACATATTAATAGAAGATGATGCTTGATGAGAAATCTAACACCATCCAAGCTACAAAGAGTACAAAATGTTATGTCAATTTTCTAACCATTCTCCAAAGCTATACCCTTTGCTAAGTTAAGTAGGGATGATCTAAGTGCAAAACATAATGATGGACATACATCAGAAAATAGCCTACTATTTCGCTCTTCCCAAACAGAAAACCATATCGTAAAAAGGATAATTCTTCTATAGTTGACAATGCTTCTGGGTCTTTTGTATTCCTCTCCCAGTCAATCTCCTCCCAGCATCATTGGTTGGATGAGATGACATTTCTGCTGCCATTTATGCCAAATTTCAGTTAGGACACTGCAACTGTTGAACAAGTGGTGCATCATCTCCTCAGCTCACCTGCTATAGCATATGGATGGATGAAGATAAAGATTAGGGAACTTCTTTTGTATGACCTCTACACTATTCAGCTTATTTAGGAATATTAGCCAAGCTAGGATCTTAACTTTGTTTAGAGCTTTAGTTTTAAAAACTAAATGGGTGTGATGGAAGGAGGGGTACTGGTTTCTGTGGTTGGCCAAATGTCTGAAAAAGGATTTAACGGTAAAAACATTGTCTTTATCCCTAATCGACTCGACCCTATTTGGTTTCTCTAAAGGTTGAACATTCTGCAATAGATTAACGAGTTCCATGATTCCTTGGACCTGGCTGTCCTGAATATTTCTGCTGATGTGCAGGTTCCAATACCAGCTTTCTCTTCCTTCATGTTTATTCTGGCTTATGAACTCAGATATGGTAGGTTTGTGTCTCTCAGAGAGTCTGTAGACGAACTCAGATATTCTACTTAATTTTAAAAAATATATAGGTGGCTGAAAAATAAGGTTAAAAATTAAATTCTAACATTATAATACACATTTATATTGTAAAATAAATAAAATAGAAATAGAATATCTATATATATATATATATATATATATATTATAGCTTAAAAATAAAATAATAATGTATAAATTGAAAATTTTGAAAATTAAATAAATAAACAAATTTTAACCAACAACAAAAACTAATCAAAAATCATTTGAAAACGTAATAGTAATATATATTTACAGATTAATAATCTTAGGTTTAAAAAATAAAACTCTTAATGCATCGAAATTGCATTACTAGTGAAAATGATTAAAAAATATATAATTCAAAAAATAAAAATATTTAGGGGTGAAAAATCAAAAATTTAAGTTGCTAAAAATTAAATTTAAATAATTATAAATAATAAAATATTAATAAAAAATATTGGTACACTTAAAATAAGGATTTTATGTATTTATAATAAGTATTAAGCCCACATAAAAGTAAATTATGCATGATATTTTTTCCTAAATTTTTAAGAATCAAATTAACAATATAATGATCAATAAAATTTTCTTATAATGATTTTTATAGATAAAAAATAATGTTAGCTAAGTTTATAGTGAAAAATTACGGGAATAGTGCACTAGCAATAGAGAAGAAGCCCTGGAAGGCGAAAAATTATAAAATTAGGGTAAGTAAAGATCAACATATTAAAAGTTATCATACATGGCGAAAAAAATAATATTTTATATGATTTAGGTTGATACTTGGGATAAATCCAGATGTAACATAGATCTCAAGGCCACTACAATGCAAGTACAAATGAAAGTGATATCCTTTCTCCCCTATATTTTAATTAATATGATTGATATGATTAGTTGTTATTATATTGAAATAATCATTAGGACATGCTAACGTGTTACGATCTTTGAGAATGTAAGTATACATACATGTTAGGATGTTATGAATGTCATGCTACATTCCTATGTATTTCATTCAACTAATATTCCATACATAATGATCAAGTTTTGGTTATTTAATATCTTACCGCCTATATGCACACATGGAAATATTTACTTTGATTTTATTGTAACCTCCACTAACTAAAGATGATTAGATATTAACCATGTACCGGCATTGCATATCCATATTTGATCGTCGTGGGTATTGTCCCCAACGGAGTAGGCTCAATGTAGTGTATTTGTATTTGATCACCATCGATAGGTTGAGTTTTGGGCCATGAACTCATATTGCATCACTCCTGTGTATGCCTTCACATAGTTTTGTTTACAATTTACTCAAAGGCCAACCTCTACTTTAGAAGTGCCCTGATAGTTGATATCTTTATCAAAAAAAGTGTCTTTAAAAGCTTATGCTCACTTTAGGAGGTGTCCTTAAACTATACCATAAACCGATGGATGTCTCATCCAAAAAAACAAAAAGAAACTATGAAAGATAGCTACAGCCCTTTTGGTCTTAATGTCAACCATAAACAAGTAACCGTGTGAAATGCTTAATATTTGGAAATGTTTGTACATCATTGTTTTAATTGTTATAATGCTAAAGATGTGTTTGGGTAGATCTAATGGGCTTCTTTGAGCTCATCCTTTTATTTTCTTTTCATTTTCAGTTACTTACTAATTTAACTAGACACAATGAACCCTTGGAGGTCTAGTCTTATCTTGATGTTCTAGTTACTTATTGGTCTCTTTAATTTAGTTTTGATGTAGCCCAAAGCGCCAAATTTTCTCTTAATTTGGGTAGTTGAAAACTTCTGTTGCATTTTGATTAATGCTGATACCCTATCAATCCATACATCCTTTGTTATTTAATTTATATGATGGCCCTAGTCAAAAATGGATAATGATGATGTAGCAAGCTCGAACTTTGGTTGACCTTATAATTAGTATTAAATTTTCATTTATCTCCTTATATTTATTACACCTAAGGGTATTTTTGTAATTTGGCCCAAATGTGGTTGGGTGGCCAAGGAGGTTTTACATATGATGGGCCCTAAAATACAAATTTAGATTGTTCTATCCAATTAGAGCATAGAACAATATGTCCAAATCAAAATTAGCCCTTCCACTAGGACATATAATTACAAGTTTTTTTTTTTTTCCAAAATGATAAAATACAAGGTACAAAAGTTTGAGATAGGAGAGAGAGAAAACATGACGATGGGACCAATTCCCAACAACCCAATCAAGGGATGCCTACATCTAAATGTAAGGCGAGATGAGCTTTACGAGCCCATTAGGTCTATTTCCAAAATTTAACATGCATAAGCAAACACAGATTATGCACACACTGCAAAAATTAGGCGTGTTTTATTTTTAGTCGACATGAGATAAGATAGACAAGTCCTAAGATACCCAACAAACCACCACAATAACACAAAGACATAATTCAATCAGTTGTGGTGTCGTACATGTGATCCCACATCTAACAGTACTCGAAGGCCAACCATGGCTCACCCATATCAATTCTTGAACCGAGATTTCTTATGGAAAATTTTCAAAATTATCTCTACTCCCAAATCAAGGCCACATAACAACACCCAAACTAGACCCTCATAGGAGAGGTTTTGTCATTGAAAAGCATTACACCATCACAATAGACTACCAATGATAGCCGAAGGACGACCGTCTCAGAAAATGTATTGTTATCTTCATTATGTTCTTTTCATATGGTCAATAGCATGATATCACATTTAACTTAAAGTCATTCGAGTGATTTCATATGTCATCGTGACCATATTATCCACATAGCATGTTCTTGTTCAAACTGCTCACTATGCAAGTACACACATATTACATATCTACATACATTCCATGCTTATGAAATCATAATTCTCGAGATATTGACAATATCCTGGCGTGGTCTTTATCATGACATGTATAATTCTAGTTATCCTCTAACTATGGCATACATATCACAACCATATCATACTCAACATTCATAAAATACAATTTCTTTCAAATGTGCATCCAACCGAGTGTTCTAAGTAACCGCCTATGGCCTTTTCATAATCCATATAAGTTTATGCATGTTTAACTACGAAATAGAATTAATGTGCAACTACTTCCCATACCAATGCTCAAAAACAATGAAGACTATCCTAAAGTGATCTTCCAGTGTGTGCTCCCACATTTCCACCTACGCATACAAAAAACCAGTTTTTAGTGCATTCTCTTTTTATCATGATTGGATTCCAAATTTACAAGTTTATACATGCTTCGAACCTTTACAATGTTTTAGAATCCATTGTTGAATTCCCCAATGTTCAACTAATAAGAATGCAAAAAAATTCGAGTTTTCCAGTCATTGTTTGTTCTAAAAAACTGCAGCATAGCACACCACTTTGTGCTCTCGAGTACAACACAGTGATGTTCCTCCTTTCGGTTCGAGGCCCTCCGATTGTCGATTTCTGGTGTATTTCGGGTGTTCTTTGGCCGTATGATTCTCAAAAATTTAAGATCAAAT
The DNA here is from genome assembly GCA_030144865.1 of Tinospora cordifolia. Taxonomy (NCBI): domain Eukaryota; kingdom Viridiplantae; phylum Streptophyta; class Magnoliopsida; order Ranunculales; family Menispermaceae; genus Tinospora; species Tinospora cordifolia. The sequence continues at coordinate 4,499 of JAJIYU010020353.1, read as the reverse complement.
TAGGGGTTTCCCATGGTCGGTCATATGTTCAACAACAATTGTCATTTTATATGAACAATGTATCTTTGTGCTTACGTTTCTCGCTCCTCGATTCATCATTTCATGTCATTGCAGTGGCATTTCGAAAGTGTTGTTACATACTTTCTATGTGTGTAAGGGTCATGGTCTTGCAACAATGATATTAGTCCCAAACAAGCTCAAAGACGGCTAATCACCAAATTTTTGTGACCTAGAACTTTGATATGCAACCACCTATCTTTACAAACTTCGTTCTTGGTCTACACTCCACAAATTTACACCATTCTTGAGGCGTTGTGATCATGGCAAAGGCCACAATATAGTGGCTTTCTGGTCTCAACAAGACGTGGTTTATGGCTTGCATGAAATGTCCCCCAAATTTGATGAGCAACCATGTCTATGTCATGAACAAAGTTTCATGACATGGCTTCATTTTCACATGAGTACCTAAAAATAAGAGGTTAGCTCACGAAAGCTTAGAATGGGTTGTTTGCTACATTCCAAGACCCACCAAAGATAAGCACAAGCCCTTTCTTCACTGTTTTTTCCCCACTTAGAGAATGAGAAATTCCTCTTTTCAAATCTAAGGGTATTATGTCAAGGGGTCGGATTGTAGGCTCATCTCTAGGGCTGTGGAGAGTGCTTTGATATGCATGAGCATGGAGAAGAGCTCATGATCCAAATTTAGTTCATCAATTCTCGTACCAAAGAGGAAATGGGCAATTGCCACTTTTCTCGTCATTAAAGTAGTTAATTCTAGCTCTTTTCCTCTTGACCAATGAATTTTAAGGATGAACTGCCACGAGTGTACTACGTGGCACTCTATGGACCCTTAGCTTGGAGAAAATCTTGATGCAAAGTTGTCATTTTGCAAACATTGTTGTTCTGGGCAACTGCAACAGTGTAGCGCGCTGCCCCAATTGATGCAATGCATTGAAATGTGGGTTTCAACCACACTGGTTATGTTGCAACACGCTGCAATGACATTTTTGTAATTTTCTATTTTTTTATTTTTTATTTTTTATACTCCTTGATGTCCCGAGCATTTCAACACATAGATCATCACCTAATTCCATCGTTTTTGACCCCAAAATATGTGTGTCACATTGGTAGGGTTATTCCCAGTCAAATTGCGATTAATTTCAGTCGATTTATGGTTAATTGAGGTTAAAAATTTTAAGATATTACATGAGAGATTAAGGCCGAAGATGTAGCCAAAGACTACCAAGCCCTTATAGAAAAGGTGACCACGCTAAAGCACAAAAACAGCATGGGATAAGGGATCAAGCCACAAGGCTGAATGAATCTGCTATAAATGGGAACTAAGTGCTACCTCTGTGCCCGTCTTAACCAAGTCAAGTAAGCAAGGAAGAGTGACGATTATAAGGGATGACAAAGACTGCTCTAGGATCCAATAGAGGCTTCAACTAAACTGTTCAATACGTAACTAAGTATTTTCAAGATTTTTGATTTTGTGGCCTAATGACACGGTGTTTGAACAAATATTTCTGGCTACTCCTAATCTATGAGGATCATAAAGTGTCTTCCTTATAGGTAATGGCTCGAACTCTAGATGGTAAGAATGATAGTTGCGAGTTCTATCTCGTATATTGGTCTTAGCCTATTCCTTGAAGCCAATATTTGGCAAAAACAGGCTAATGGCCTACAATTTTGCATCAAAACTACTCCCAGGCCATATCTGGAGGCATTTGTTTCCAGTATAAACAGTTAAGAGTGAAGTTCGGTAGGGCAAGAACAGAGAGGCTTGTCATAGTCTATTTAAGTTCATGAAACATAGATCAACTTCATCATCCCAATGGAAAGAATTCTTCTTCAAGAGTTGCATCAACAGCTTAGCAATCACCCCATATTGTCACATGAAAAGCTCATCACATTCATAAGGCCCAAGAAGACAAGAAGGTCTCAGATGGTGGCTAGTTTGGACTAATTTGCTGGCGTTAACGCATGGGTGGTTGACTTCTAATGCTGCGGGCATTCTTCATGGGTGATTCAATCTAAGTTGTACATTAAGATGTCATCAGAGACATCAAGATAAACTTTCCCAATGCGAAAAACCCAATTCATGAGTGATTGGAACATCATCTGAGCATTCTTGAGGCTGAAGGGCATTATCAAAAATTCATAGCAATCCTCATGAGTTTCAAATTTCGTCTTTGAAATATCCCCCTCCTTGATTCGAATTTGGTGGTATTCGAAAATTAAGTCCAACTTGGAAAAGATCGTTACAACAAGTAACTCATCCAAAAGTTTATCTATAATGTGAATGGGAAAACGATTTGGGATTGTCACTTTTGAGAACATGGTAATAGATGTAAAAATGCCAACTCCTATCCTTCTTCGGCAAGAGAACAAGACTAAAGAAGAGACTCGTGTTTGGTTAAATTATACTTGCAAAACAAATCTCTTTCACCAATCTCTCGATTTCATTCCTTTAGGTCAGTGCTTATTGATATGGCCAAATGTTGATTGGTGCCGCACCATCTTACAATCATATGGTATGATCGATATCACACATTGGGGGAAGAAAATTAGTGGGCTCGAACACCGTGGATACGTCACAATCAACCTGTCTCGCCAAGAAGGATCATCTGCCTCTAATCTATTGCCTCGTTGGTCCTTAACAAGCACATTTCCACCAAGATTCCATGTCCTTGCTGCTAAACACTGGAGCGATGGTTTTAAGGAAACACCAATTTTGCACAAATTGGGATCCCCTTGGAGAGTCACCATCAAATCACCTAAGCTGATGTGCATAACAAGAGTCCATTGGTCCACTTCCATAACTGAGTGTAGCTAACTATTGCATGCAAAGAATCACATCAGAACTACCCAATTGGAAGGGCCAAAAATGGACAACTATTGTTAGCCCTCACAACTCAATGATGACCCTTGTGCAAATCCCCCTTACCACAACCATACCCGTGCCCACAACAATGCTGAAGTTCGTTGTGCTGAACATTGTTAGATGCAATTCTTCAATCAATTCCTCTACTGCAAAAATTATGGGTCGCACCACTATCAATTAGGATTGTGACTAATTTGGAGTCAATTTTCCCTTTCAGCGTCATATCTCTTGGAGTAGACAGTTTGAGGAAGAGTTTAGTGATCTTCGTGTGATCAGGTGGAGGGATAATTGTATCATCAATAACACTTTGATTGCACTCCAGATCTAAATCGACACCTTCAAGTTATCCCATATCACCCTTGTCACCATTCACCACAAGGCTTTGTAAGTGCTTTTTGCAGCAGTGCACCAGGCTATACTTTTCATCACATAGGAAACACGACCCTTTGACACAATGAACCTTCACTTCCGCCAAGCTGAGAGAGAGTTGCTTGCTGTTATATCTCTTGTCAGTGGGGAGAGTTCAAGATGCAAGTGGTGGGGATCTTGATACTTGATCGCTGATTGTAGAGTTGGTTGCTTTGGTGGAAATCGAGTCAATCACCCGATGAATGAAAACCCCCTCATGTTGTTGTCGAGCCATCAAGAGAAAGCAATCTATGAGTTGGCCCCTCTCTGTGCTGAGGCCCAATCCAACTAGTTTAAAAACTAGTAGCTCAGCCTAATCTCTGGTCTTTAGTCCCTTCACAAAGGTACTCTCCAGAAATTCGTCCATCAAACCCACCATGGACGCTGAAAGAGCTCAAACTCATGTTTTATTCCATCATCGTCGTAGATTGCTAAATGTCCAAGAATTGGTCACGCTTACTCTCAGCTTGCAATTGCAATTGTCTTACGTGAGAAAGGGAATGTGAGCATTCTGCCACCCAAATCAAGCTAGTGGTTCATCATCAAAACTTACTCCAAACCAAGCTGGTGGTTCATCATCAAAACTTACTCCAACTGCCTTAATTTTCTCGGCATCCACCACGTGGTTTATCTCAATGAACAATTCAATGTGAAATATCCAACCCTTTGGCTGCTCCCATCCAAAAAAATTGTCATACCAAGACAACGAGCTAATTGCCAGCCATTGTCACCAATGATGAAATTACTGGCAATTGGTGTCTGGTTTATGACAATCCCAAGCAATCGCCAACAGAATTGAAGCCAACACCTCTAGCAACTTCATCCACACACAAGAGCTCACCTCGGCTTCCTCAATCTTAGCTTTTCACTTCAAAAATGTTTGCAACAACAATTGGACAGATCATTGAGTCTCCTCCATGGACTACATCATCTTGGACATTTTATCATCATCATTTCCAATGACAGCTTCAGCTTTGACAACTGTTCTAGATCGATTTTCATTGCTTCCATCTCCTTTCCATTGAATATAGTCAATTCTCATTCAATTTTTGAGGCATCACAAGGCAGTGAAACGAATGTGGATTGAATTTTAATGCATTGATACCAACTGACATCCACAAAAGAAAGAAAAGAGAGTTGTATTGGACAGAATCACTAGAAAAAGACAATATTTTCTTATTTTCAGTGGATTCAACAGAATATTGAA
>JAJIYU010020352.1:0-10443 GCA_030144865.1 Tinospora cordifolia | reverse complement strand
TAAAGAATATTCACTGGGCATGTTGTAGCTCACTCAATTTTTAACATTTCAGGAACCGATAGAAAAGGAAAAAGGCTAGTGCAAGAAGAGTAGACAGCTCTTCCAGTTTTGTTATGTGCGTGGGTTATCTGTTTTATGAGCTTTACTTTTTTATATAATTATAATTATCATTATATATGTAATATTAGCTAGAGAGATATCAATTTACTTTCACTAAGATGAGAGTGGAAAATAGTTTTGATTTGTGAATGATATGTGAAATATACTGTGTATGTTTGTGGATCACAATGTTGTTTATCAGGTGAAAATTCTATTTGGGACATATCAAAATTTTAGGGGAGACTGTCAAAATTTCTGTAGGAATATTGAGTAGGATTAACTGTGAGAGGCTGACATAGTATTATATACGTAGGTGTAGCGTATATGGTATTATGTGCCGGTCGTGACATCACCTTTACGAGGTGGGTTGCGACACTAGGCATTAGTTGCTGGGCAAAAATTAGAAAGTCAAGCCTTGACATTAGTTGTTGGGCTAGAATTAGAAGGTTTAAATATTATATCAAATATGGTGTCAGATTTAGAAAGTATTAACTTAGCTAGGTTTGACTTGTGCTTTGAGTTGAAATTAGAATGCCCTATCTTCTATTTTTGAAATTGAAAATTGTTCTGGAAAGTGTTTTCAAAAAGAAAATATATGTTTTGAAATGTTTTGTTTAGATACAAAGAGTGCAAGTTGAGTTGATTGTGGGTAAGTCTTGTATCGAGCAAAACTAAACATTAAAAGGGAGGTGAGTTATCTTGCCCAACAAAGCGTTGTTGCTAAGTAGACTTCGGTCTCGCCGCCCGATTTGGAGGACAAGGTCATATGAGTAGTCGGAGTTGAAATATACTCTTACTTTCTATAAAAGAAAATTAGAAGGTGAAAATTTAGGGCAAAAAGTTTACTAGAAGACGAAAAAGATACCAAAGGTGAGTGATTGATGACTTTGGCAGAACTTCTTTTCCAATGTTTGGCTGGTATGGGACAGTTAGGTATAGTGGGGCTCGAGAAACCTTAGTTGTCGAGACATTTGCAAAATTGATTAGGTGTCGCGATTTTTTGAGTGGAAGTTTAAGTAGAAGAGCTAAAGTGGTATGGGACACTCGAACCTGGAAACTTGGATAGAAACCTAGAATTTTGTCATGCTAGCGTGAACTTGCATGATTGTATGATTGTTTGAAAGCATGCCTTACTTATTTATATGTATGTCATATGAAACCAAATATTGTACCCAAAGACAAAAAGAACATAGAAGCATAAACTAATAGGCCATTAAACAAATTGAGAACCTAAAGACATGAATCTAGAGTCATGATAATACGAACAAAACGAAAGGCTTGGGAATACAAACTCGATGAACGAATATGGATGAAACATCTATCTTGTCAAGTCTGAAAAAGTATTTTGTATCCTGAAGGTAAGGGTAGATGGGTTGTGTGCCCTCGATTATGATTCACTTAAATCTTTCACTGTGATACCTCATCGGATACTAAAGTAGCCTTTGACTTGTAGATAATGGCTAGATCAAAGAGATATGCTAGTAGATCTACTCCTTCTGACGAAACAAAACAAAAAGAATAAGAGATACCAGCTGCCATGGAAGATCATATGGAAACCTTGATGATGGGAATCACTCAAAGGTTCATGGACTAGATCATGAGGATCCTACCTCAAGCAATCCCTCAAGCAGTACCCCAATTACATGTGCCTGAACCAAACCCCGTGCAACAACTAGCACTAGCACTCCAGGCTCTAGGGCGTCAGAGGACTTAAGAAGATGAAATGCATAAGAAGATTCTGACAGAGCTAAAGAAGTTTAACCCTCCTCAATTTTTTGAAAACACAAACTACATCTTTGTCGATCACTGGTATCGAGAAACGGAGGAGCATCTAAATGTACCAAAGGTAACAAGTTCGTGTAGGGTGACAAGGGCCATGCACCACTTCAATGGACCGACCAGAAGTTGGTGGCGAATGACGATGATGGATCCTAACACATATGCTAAAGCAATGAGTTGGGAAAAGTTCATGGAGATCTTTTATGGAAAGTTCTTTCTTGAAACGACACTGAGTAAGCCACAGGAAGATTTTGTCTAGCTGAATCAGAGGGACCTGACTGTAGCTAAATATGAAAGGAAGTTCACTGAACTAGCCAAATTCCTCCCAGAACTAATTAGGAAAGAGAGAATGAAGGCTAATCATTTTGCACAGGGTCTTAATATGGAGATTCAAAAGATAATAAGGACTTTGGGTCTAAAGATGTATAGAGACGTCTTAGAAAAAAGCTGTAACACTAGAACAAGAGCTCAACCTAGAACAAAGGTTGAGGGGGAACAATAAGAAGCTTGGGAATGAAAAAGATCAAGGGGCTTAGAAGAAAAGAAAAAGTGGTGGGAAAGCACCACAGAAACAAGGGTAGACCAAGGATGAGTCTCGAGAATAAGCAAAGAGACAAAGAATGTACCACATGTGTAGGCAAAAGGGTCATATTGCCAAATATTGCCCAATTGCATTTGCTCAAACTCATCAGCAACAACCACCACATGGAAGAGGTCAGAATGATTGTCCTTAGGGTAGGCACTAGCAACAAAATGTCAATCAGGGGTAGAACCAGGGCCATGGTTAGAACCAAGCCAGAATGTTTGTTGTTGAGGCCTACGAAGATCAAGTCTCTACTGTGGAAGGTGTGTTCCTATTATTTAATGTTGCTGGGAGACTATTATTTAACTCGGGTGCCTCGAAATCATTTATCTATGAAGAACTAGCTAATAGGTTACAACTTGTGACAAAAACACTACCCATAACTTTGAATGTGTCCACACCAATAGGGACCACTATTACCTCAAAAAGAATGTATAATTGTGACCTAAGGTTTGAGGATAAACTCATATCAATTGACCTATGCACCTTACCATTTTATGGATATGACGTGATCTTGAGGATGGATTGGTTAGACCAATACCAAGCTCAGATAGAATTTCCTAAGATGCAAGTAACCATAACCCTACCTTCGGGAGAAATCTATAGAATTAATGGAGATATGGGGAGACTACCAAGGAGTCCTACCATAGCCATGTTAAAATGTTTGAAGTAAAAGAATGAGTTCGAAAGACTCTCACAAGATGACTCTGTTAAACAAAGAGAATCCAAGGCCTAAAAGTTGTTAAAGTAAAAAGAAGTATTCCCAGACTACCTCTTGCTAGAAAATTAGAGTTCAAGATTGAGCTCACCCTGAAACCAACCCTATAGCCATACCTCCATACAGAATTGCTCCAATGGAACTGATCAAGTTGAAGTCTCAACTAAATGAGCTTTGGGAGAAAGGCTTCATCAGGCCGAGCAAGTACTATTTGTGAAGAAGAAAGATGGTTCCATGAGACAATGTGTCGATTATTGGAAGCTAAACCAAGTAACCATAAGGAACAAGTACCCCCTATTGAGGATTGATGACCTATTTGATCAATTGAAAGGAGCTACTCATTTCTCGAAGATTGATCTTAAGTCAGGATATCACCAACTGATTTGTGTATAAAGTGATTTGCATCAATATATGTATATATAGTGATTTGGGCCGACTGCTAATATATATGTACATATATAAAATAATTTAGTTTCGAGATTCAAAACATGCATATTCCCAATTCGCGCGCAAAAAAAATGGAAATTTTTTTCATACCAACTCGTGCGCACAAGAAATTGGAAAGTTGCTTATGGACTTGCCAACCAAAGTTACCAATTTTCACTCCTCCAAACTCTATATAAACACCTTAGTGCTCTCATTCTCTTCATCCCAAAACAAGAGCTGACAAGTCTCTTTTGTTCTTTTTAAGCCTTCTTCTTGGCAACCCCTTCAGTTCTTGAGTAATCTTGAATTGTTCTTGAGTATTCTTCAATGCTCATGAGTGTTTGAAAGTCTTAGAGTAATGCAGTTTTGTCATATTTCAGAGGCTTACAACTATTTTGCAAACTAAGGTAGAAGTGACTTCTCAAACCTCTATTTTACTTGTTTAGTTTAATACCATGTTCATGCATGTTTAATTTCAGTTTACTATGCATATTTAGGTTTGAAGAACATTGTAGCAACCCCTTCTCAGGTGATGTCATGATCAACACAGAATTCCTGAACAAGTCAGAACCCTAACATCTTAGAAAACCTTGTAAGCCTTCCTAACCAAATCACCCAGTTTCCTAAAAAGTTTGACAGAGTTTCCTCTAAAAATATAACATGCCACAAATTTCAAATCACTTGATAATTACAATCAATATACAAAAATCACATATTTCTTCATCTAGATAACCCTAAAATTTAGATGATAACACATTTATATACATCTCCCAAAATAGTAATCTTGCTAATTATCACAATCACAACATACTATTAACTTCAAAAGAAAATTAATACTGATATCACATCTTCCCTTTCCCTTTCCTGTCAGAACCTGAAAGAAATGATTGAAAGTAGAGTGAGCAAACAACAAGCTCAATGAATAATTTGACTTATGGTATTATACAACCATCATATACATATAAAACATGCAAGGCAAAACAAATTTCAAATCTCCTACAAATGAAATAAAAATAACATACATGCATAATGCAATGTGTGAATTCTCACCCTATTCACCCTAGCCATACTTTGAAGGGGTGTCCCTGGTCATACTCCGAAGGTATGTGGGTTTTTCACAAAATTATGTCATGCAATTCAAATAAGCATATAATGCAATATATCATTGTATTTAATAAAAATCAGACATTTTAATATGATACCAATGTCAAACATAACACCATAACTAAAGATTATTTACAAAATTACTATCGAACCAGTTCCTAAAATCCAATAACGATTTGTCTCTACAGCACCAATCAAATCATGTCATGACAAATCATTTTACATATATCAAATCAAATTTAACTCATTTGAATTTATTTTATAAATTGTTCTTAATGTATTTACGGCTTATATCTAACCCAATATATTCATTTGCTCTCATGTATTGGTGCACAATAACTTGGATATGCTCAATGATCTTTAAGATTATTTTTCTACTCATGTAATATATTTTTATAACAAAAATATTAAAAATAGGCTTCCCAATCATATTTTTGTTAATTTTTTTCAAATTATGATACATAGTCCAATTGGTCAAACATTCACCAAAAATCCAATTGATATCCAAAATTTACGAATTTGGTGTTGATGGATACGAATTTTCATTCTCTACATTTCTATAGCCTCCAATTAAACTTTTATTGTGGTTTAACACCATCAAAAGCCCATCCAAAGGTTATAAAATTTTGGATATTTATTTTGGAATATACAAGATAAACGAATGAAAACTAACTACATATCTGAGATCTACGTATCACCAAGAGTGTTTTGGTATAATTTTTACTGAATTTTACTCACGGTGGGAGAATACCCCATTGTGGGTACTACTATAAAACACCTCCCATAGGAAAAATTACACCTCTAAGATTGTAATACGTAGCATATCTAACATTTTTGGAATAAGAATTAGGAAAAATAGCTTACTTGTGCATCGAATCTATAGAAAAAACAAATTTTTCCTCTTTTTTTTCTCTTTTCCATCTGCGCATTTTCCTGAAGTCGGGAACCAAAGAAAGAAGGAAAAAAAAATCACGATCGAAACAAAAAATTAGGCACCATTATTTGTTATATATATCAGAAACTAATTCCCTTTCTACCCTAGTTTTGATAAATAATTCTTTAAATACTAACCTTATATAACTTATTTCCATTTTAACCTTTCTTTTAATTCTATAACCATATACCTTATATAACTTATTCTCATTTTTACCATAAATCATATATATACTTATGTTTTTATTTTTCTTAATCACTTATCTAATAATTATATATAGATTTTTTCCCACTTATAATATCTATCTCTATTATTTATAAATCTATAATAATAATAATAATAATAATAATAATAATAATAATAATAATATTACTATTATTACAATTATTATTATTATCATTAAGTCACCCAAATTTATTTATTAAATTTTTTTTTCACGTGGCATTATTTATACATATGTGTACATACATAATACATACTTATACACTCATACTTCATGTCAATGTGTCATAAAAATTTTGGTTGTTAAAAACATGATTCAAAATTTAGATTTACATGTATGTAATGTTAGTTGATCATGAAACCATGTCATGCTTAGTTATGCATGTTTAGATTTAAAGCATGATACATATTATGTGTTTGCTTTCATGTTTTGAATGTTTATGTGGTCAACATGTTTTGATTCATGATTATGAGATTTAATGAAAAATGTTGAGATTAAGAACCATGAACTGTCATAGTAAACATGAGGGTCACTATGAGTGTTCTTTACATGTAATTAGTTTACATGGGTGCTGTCCCAAAATACTTGAAATATGGGTTAGGTCCTAAGTCCAATGAAACTTGGCATAAGAAATGTCTTTTCACTCAAGGGAGGTATTTTGATAAAGAACATATTGTTTACAACTATAAACAATATGTTGAAACCCTTTCAGTCTAATTTACAACTATAAACAAAATATTGTTTGAAACGCTAATAACTTACAAGTTCTTGAATTTGAATGTATTATTAATCTAAGTTAGTAGTTTGGTTGTTTGAAAAGATCCACTGGGCTATGTGCTCACCTCTCCTTTTATTTTTCAAGAGATTGACTTGCTTGAAGACCATGAATATTAGTTAAGCCCTTTTTTTTTCTTAAATTTAAAAAGTTTCTAATTTCTATGTAAGGGTATGTTGCCCAAGTTTTGAATATTCCGCTGAAATAATTTCATTTTAAGACTGAGTTATGTATTTTGCTTTATTAAATTAATAAAGTTTACGAATTTCCTTTATCTCTTGTATTATTGCTTTATTTTATTTGATTCCTAAATTTGAGTTAAATACTCTTGAATTACATTAAGGCATAAGATAATTGGAATAGAATGCCAAGTTGTGTACTTGTAAAGTAACATCGGCTTGGCCCGCCTTGTGGTTAAGTCCACTTGAAAGCCTAGGGGGGTTGGGGTGTTACATGAATGTATGCTAATTCTTAAAGGATGAGAATTAAAACTAATTGGAGCACAGGAGAAAGGATGAAGAGGGCCAAGTAAGCAGGTAGATATGATTACCTTTCTCATTAATCTTATTTGAGTTTAAATGTTAAACATGATGTGTGTATACTTTATTCTAAATGCCTAGAAGCATGAAAGGGTACGTTTTGACATTGATTGGATACCACGAGCTCTAGTGTTATTATGAATGATGTATAACATGATGTATGTATCCATGCTGGTCGTTTATATGTTTTCATGTTATGAGATATGAAATGATTAACATGTTCAATTTATTTGAATAATATTACATGCTCTACTTTTCTATGGTTAATGTGATGCAATGAATGACTGTATGATCTTAATTTAAGTTAAATTAAGATTTGAACCATGTACCGTGCAATGCTCCATGGGGTATCACTATGGGTGTTCTCATGGATGGAATGATGGGTTAGTCCCTAATTCCCTATGATAAAATGAGAAGTGTGTCCCTAGTTCTTTAGTAATGGAGTGATAGGTGTGACCCTAGTTCCCAAGTTGAATAATGGGTGTGCCCCTTATCCTATTGGAATCAAGCATACAGTGCATTTTCCTTGTATCCTTTGAAATGATAATGATGAAAGACAACTGGGGTTAAGTCTTTTGGTTTAATTTAACAACTATTGAACAACTTAACGACTGAAATGCCTAATGTGTTTGAAGTGTTTCTGTGTTTGATATTTTGGTGTGAATAATACTATGGATGTACTATGTTTGATCCACTAGGCTCTTAAGCTCACCCAACATTTCTATTTTAGGTGATCTTTAAGACAGTTTGAGTTACAGTATAGTTGGGTACTATTTGATAGTTGCAGACCTCACTGGGGAGGTCGTGATTTGACTTATTTTATTTCGGTTCATGAACAGTAGTGAAACTGGCATATGATCCTTTTCAATTATCTTTGTGTCAGTGACTTTAGGAATTGTTATTAGGCCATATAGGCCTTGTTTTAGACTATTACTTGAACACTTTGTGTCTAGTTTTATTCAATTTAATCCATGAGTTTTGATAAGATTTATAATATTTTATCTCCAAATGATATCTCTTGGTGTATCCATGAGATTAATAGATGTTTACTTTTTTCTGTCTACATCATTGATGATATTCAATTGATGATGGAAATAATAATGCTTTGATTCTTGGCAATAGAGATGAGTAGTGTTTCAGTAGTATGTTTAATGATTTATGGGTGCACCTCTCTCTACGTGACCTGATGTGACAGAAATGAAGGATTGAGAACTAAGGTGTTACAAAGTTGGTATTAGAGTGCAATTAATAGGTTACTGGATGAGATAAAAGAGCCTATGCAGTAGATGTCATAGGTAGATGTTTAGTTTACTCGAGAAATGTTTACACTGATGTTTTGTTTATTCAGTAAGGAGAATTACTGGGCAAGATGTTTAGTCAAGATGCGAAAGGTGGTATGTAGAGCTGACGTCAGGTTGTTGGTTCAATTAAGGAACCACTTAGCCAAATATTGAAACCTTAAGGTCTAGGAAAATAGATCATAGGTAGAGATATTGGTGTTGCCAAGGAGGCATAGTGGATCATGAATAAAAGTTTTTTAGGGCATAGGTTAGTGACTAAAAATGTGTGAATAACAAAACACTTGTCTGGATAGGACACCAAGTTAGGATGATTTTGTATCTTTGGTTTCAATGTGGTATGGGATACATATTAGATTTGTGACCTTACGAGAATCTAATAAAAATTCAATATTTGCATTCTAGCCAACATTGATGTTGTTTTTCTTGAAAATATAGAATCATATCACTTGCTTCTCGAAGATAGCATAATATATGCTTAATGTCATTCGAATATCGTCCAATTGGTGGGAAAATGATCTTGCAAGTAACTCAATAGAGAAGGCAATGTCTAATCTTATACAATTTGCATAGAGCATAATTGTATTGATAGTAATAAGATTTGGTACTTCAAGACCAATAATTTCTCCATCATTATTATTATGATGATGCAATAATTTTTGTCAACTTCAAGTGATTGAATCACCATTTGAGAACTTAATAGATATGCTTTGTCCATATAAACAATTATAAAACTTTCTCAATAAAATTTTAGTCATAGACAATAACTCAACTTGAAAAATTTTCAATCTACAGGCTAAGATAAAATTTATTTTTCTAAGATCTTTCATATCAAATTTCTTCAACTTTGATATCTTGTTTATTTCTTTATTAGTGCTCACAAGATCATAACGTTTAAGTCATAAACACTAAGGATATACACAATAAACATGAATTAATAAATGTAATTATAATATGTACATGAAAATATGACCACTAATAGCAATCAACAGGATTGTAAGATATGTATATAAATAATCAAGTTATCTATATGTGATAATGCTAAACATTCTAAAATTTATATTTTGAAATATTTTTATAATGATCTATATTTTTGGGACACCAAGTTGATAGATTCGATATGTGCATTCCCATATATTTTCTTGACTTTTTAATTAAAATACATGAATTTTCTCAATTTTCTTCAATTTTACCTATTCAATTGGAGGAATTTAGATTAATTGAGAAATATAATTTTTGGAAAGAGAATACATTAATTATTGAGGAAACATAACTTTTAGGGAGAAAATATGATTTTTGGGGTAATTATTTAAGTTTTGGAAAGGAATAATAAATTTTTGAGTAATTTAATTGATTATCAAGAGAAAGATATTGATTTTTCGGTAAAATATGTGATTTTTGGAAAAAATGTATAAGCTTGGGAATTTGGAGTATATCTAAATATTTATGTGATTTTCCTAGAGGAAAATGGGGGGCCAAATAAATAAATAAAAGAGAAGAAGAAAAAAAGAAAGAAAAAGAGAGGAAAGAAAAGGAAAAAAGCAAAAGAAAAACAAAAAAGAGGGGAAGCACCCATGCAACCCAGGCCCCTGTGTGCCACAATGTGCATCGGTGTAACACCTAACCCCCTAGAAATAGGTTTAAGCTCAACTACAAGGCGAGTTGGGTCCTATGTTATATTTACAAGTACACAACTTGCATCTCAATTCTTTTATTCTAACTCTTATTGAACCTTTCCTAAGTGCCACATCCAATTTGATCAATTTTAAATTGAATAAGGAATTACAAGTAAAAAAAAAAGAATATTTCTAACTCTTTACTTATTAAAAAAATTAAAGAAATATATTATTGAATTTGTGACGACCCCTCACTGGGCCCCCAGAACCCCCACCGCAGCAGGCACTCTGGGCTAGGTGTTCACTCAAAGGTACTGTTCCCCCCCCTGGGATTTTATTTCGCCTCCAT
>JAJIYU010020351.1:0-10448 GCA_030144865.1 Tinospora cordifolia | reverse complement strand
CATAAAAGGAATGATTATAGAATGTTAATCTAACTCGGGAGAGAGGATTAATAATCTGAAAATCAAATTATAGACTTAGATCAATCAATTGACCGAGAGGTTGTTGATTGCGTAGGAGGTTGCACGTTATAATTGTGTTTAATGCATTAGACTATTAATTGTACGCCTCAGGAGAGGGTATTAGTAATTAGACTAATAGGTGTTAAGGTACTTCGGGAGAAGGCTCTGATGACTAGTGCTAGAACCTATAGAACAAAGGAATTTGATTAATTGAAATATGAATTGAAGGTGATCACAAGAAAGTTTACTATCCTAGATAATTTAATCTAAAGGGTTTTCAATAATTTACTTTTTAACTTTATATTTAACTGTTTACATGAGTTTAATTCTAATTCTTAATCAATCGAATTTGTAGCTTTAATAAAGTTTAAATAGATAGTAAATTGGGCTTTTAGATAGTTGATTTTTATACGTTCCCTAAGGACGATATCCGGTCTCACTGGTTATTACTACTGCGATCCCGTACACTTGCGGGGTTGCTAACAGTCCCTATTGCTTTCTTGCATTTACTATTAGATACCCTAAAACTTGTTCGAAATGCACACACAAAATCAAAATAGTTAAAGGCACTGTTCTTTGACAATAAAAAAGTAGTGCATTTGCATTATGATTGTGCAACATAAACATTGTTTCAAGGCTCATTCCTCATTACTTTCACAAATTCCACGACTTCTTTTGTTCATTTCTCAGCACTCCAAGACACTATGGTAGTTTCATTACTTGGTTTTTAGGAATTCAAGATTGAATGATGCAAATTCCTTTGTTGATTGAAACTTCAACAACTTCCATACATTACAACCACTTATCTTTGACCATTTAGTTCTAACAACATATGTCATCATTTTGTGCTATTCTTGCGACATTGAAAAGTTGGTTTTGAGTACTATTTAGTGGTGTGTGGTCATGGTGTAGCATGTCCATTATCAGTTTTAAAATTTGGTCCAAATTGGCCTAGTTGTCACATTTCATGCTTTGATTAGGGTGTGCTGCCACCTAACTTTGTGGGTGGGGTTGGGGGCTATGAATCACATATTCTTGTCATTTTTGTTGTTTTGTGATCATGGCAAAGGAAACAATCTATCGGCATAGACAAAAAAGTGTGTTATGGTCTATTGGTTACACAAAATATCCCCAAGTTTAGTTGACAGCCACGATACTGTCATAAACAATAAAGTACATATCGTGAGTTATATTTTCATGCATATAAATGGGAATGAATGAGCATTGAGAAATGGTACTTGTAATGGTGTGTTTCTCAAGCTCCCAAAGTGCATCCAAGACTTCCCCATGTTCTTAAGATTTCTCTTTAGTTTCACGCACATTGAGAATGAGAAATTTCATTATCTTGATCTCCTTTTTCAAAGGTGGGATTGATAAGCCAATATGATGTCAAAGTAGATTGATAAGAGGCTTAGGAAAGGTGCTCTAATCAAAAGAGAAGTTTTCATAACACGATTGAGTCATTCAAGGTGGCTAGGAAGAGTATCAACTACCACTGTCTGTCAAAACAAAAACATTCACCAATTTGGAAAGTTCCCAATAACCTATATTCCCATTTATCTCTCTAACACAAGACTATACAGTCCAAGCCAGTTTCTCCATGGCCAATGAACATCAAGTGAGATCTTCCACGAGCCTACCATGTGGCACTTAATGGGCCTTTTGATTAGTGAAAATCATGAGGCAAAGTTGGCTTCTTAGCCTATGTTCATTCTAAGCGAAGTAGTGTGAGTAGCATGTTGCATCATGTTGCTCCCTTCTTTTTAGACGTAACATGCTGCTTTATCTTCTTCTTTTTTGTAAATTCACCTCTATGTCTCGAGCATTTCAATAGAAATTCATCACTTAATTCAATCCTTTTGTGGTTGAATTAATTTTTTGATTATCCTTTAGTTTTCATGTCATTTTAGCTAACCAATTTTCATCTATGGTTAATTATCACTAACCATGGTTAGTTAGGTCCAAAATTTTGGGGTATTAGAATACTACTCCTAAAAGGAAATTTTGTCATAGAAATTCAAAAAAAGGGTATTTACTTATTTGCATGTTGTGTCATGCCCATTTCTACCTTTAGAACAACTTGATGTACTTCATACATATCTCAATTTTGAGCTCCCTAATTACCTCATCAACTCTATGGTGCCTCCACAACACCTTTACTAAAGATATCTCTTTATTTCTTCAATTGTGAGTCTTTGTAATGAGAATTCTCATTGTTGCATTCTCATAACTAGCATCATTTTGCAATTGCATTGTTTCTTTATGAATGACATGTGAAGGATTTGGATGGAAGTTATGTAGCATAAAGATATAATAAGTGCGTCATGAATCTCATATAGGTTAAGTGTCAGCTCCAACTTGTATGCATTCTTCTTGATTGGAATCATCTCAAAGGGTCCAATCACTACAAGAAATTGATGATACAACAATGTCATTCGACAACGCGCATCAATGACCATTCTAATAGAAGGCATACGACATCATTCATAAAATGTCTATTGTAAAATCGCTTATTTAAAATGTGTACAACAACATTAACCTTGGGAACGTTGTTGAAAAGAATATTACAACGAGTACACGAACATTGTTCTATATTGTTACAACAATCGTAGTTGAATGTTCTCGAATGACACCTATTACAACATTCATCAGTTGAGTGTTGTTAAAAGAACGTAAGTTATTACAACACTCATTCATGAACATTGTTTATAGCCTTCTATAACAACAATTTATTGGACTGTTGTAAACGAATGGTATAAATAAAAATAAAATTAATTTGCTCACAAAATTATATTAATTCTATGAGTAAAATAATAAATAAGAAGAAAAAGATAAAAAAACTATAGTATATAATTTTAGAATAAAATTAATACTTTTGATAAAATATATTACTTAATTTAGTTTATTAAAATAATAAGAAAAAGGTAAAAGAACAACTAAAAATTTAATTGTTTTTCGTGTTTCAATTTATTAATTAATATTTTTGCTATAATGACTACAATACTAAAAATAATAAACTTAGTTTTTTTATAACAAAAATAATAAAATGAGTATTTTGTAAAATAAACTCATTAAAAAGATTTTAAATAATAATTAGTCCTATGAAATTATTTTAAATAGACAAAAATTTTAAACAGAAAATGATAAATTTATTTTTATAACAAGATGAATTTATAAAAAAATAATAAGTTGACTTTCAAAATAAATCTTTTATAATAAAACATAGGACGTAATAATTTAGTAAACTAAATACAATTTATCTAAGTAGTAAAAAATTAACAGCAATTAAGAAAAAAGTGCCGAAGATTTAAATTTTTTACCCAAAAAACTAGTTTTTTTATTTCAATTCTATAAAAAAAGTTTCATAAAAGTAATTGCTCTAAAAAATTTTATTCCAATTCTAATTAGTTTTTTCTTAAAAATATAAAATAATTTTTTTACCCAATTTTTTTTTGTGTTAAACGAACTTAAATTCTGGTCATTCATATATATATATACATGACTTATTTGGATGTTATACTTGTGTGATATCATAACATATATTACTTGAAAAGGTACATGTTATTCCGATTGGTATACTGGCAATATTCGCACGATATTCACGTCCATCAAATATATATACATAAATTATTCTAAAGTGATACTACTGTATACCAAAAGAGATAATCCAACACAGTTACACGTTATTCAAGATTATATACAGATATTATCCGTTAGTTATACTGAGATTATACCAGGAATAAATATCACTTATTGATAACGTCATTCAAATCTGTATACGGGCATTATTCACGCAATATTCACGTTGGTCAAATATGTATACAAGTGTTATTTTGATGTTATACGACTGTGATACCAAATATCTGCTAGTTGTACCAAGATTATACCAGGAACTGATTTCACTTATTGATAACATCATTAAATTTTGTTGGTCAAATTTTTATACAAACGTTATTCTGATATTATACAAGTGTTATTCGATTTGGTCATTAGCTCCAACTTATAGAACGAAAAATGAACAAGCAAGAAACCTGTGAACGAAATCTATGAGTGAAGAACGGACCATCACGAGCAACACGAATGCCGAAGGGAGAAGAAGAATCACAACAAAGGTGGAGCATGGAGAAGAAGAAGAAGGTATGACAGCTTAAATCGTTGTGCAACGGTTGATTTCGGATGTTCCAACGATGGTGTGACCAAAAAGCAAAGAGAAACGAAATCTAGAGGAAAGAACACCGCTGGCCGATTTTGTGAGAGGTGCGATTTTGGAGCAGCGAGCAGATCTAGAAAATGGTGAATAGTAGCAGACAATAGAAATGAAGAAGATGAACAGGGAAGGTTTGAAGAAGAAGATGAAAGTAAGGGTAAAAAATTAATAAATAACTAATAATTTAAACAATTAATATTTTTCATAAAAATATTTTAATAAATTAGTTTTAGTATGTAATTATTCAAAATATTATTTATATATAAATAAAAAAAATTCTATTACGTTGTAGATCAATTTGAAAACAATATTATTATAGTTTTAGAAATATTGCATTATAAATTTATTTTTAGTAAAATTTTGTTAAGCAATTAATAATTTTATTTTTAATAAATTACTTGTAGTATTGTAATTATTCAAGATATTATTTTTTTTATATAAATAACAAAGATTTTATTACGTTTTAGATATCAAATTTAAAAAATATTATTGTAGTTTTGGAAATATTGTCTTATAAATTTATTTTTAGTCAACTAATTTTGTTTTTAAAAATTATATTGATAAATTATTTCTACTATAGTAATTATTCAAAATACAATTTTTATATAAATAACAAAAAAAATTATTACTTTTTAATCTTCTAATTGATAAAAAATTTTATTTTATTAATTTAATCTTCTAATTGATAAAATAATTAAATTATTTTTTAAATAATTTTTTTATTTTAGTTGGATAGTATATTTTTATTTTCCTTGATATTTTATTGTATTATTAAATTTATTTTAGAAATATAATGAGTAATTTAGTATATGAATAACAAATGAATAACATATAAATAGATATTACGTTGTTTACACATATTACACTAACGTTATATCAATGTAATATCAAAAGCCCAGTTTATAAACACATATCATTTTGTATACATATATTATACCAATATTTTTCGGAAATAATACTGACACTGCACTTTATAAACACTAATATTGCATGATATACATACATTATTCCTATGTTATACGAATATAATACTAAAAAACATGGCAGAATGTGTAAAAATGAAGAAAAGAGCATGGGCACAACCGAAATAATTGAATGACAGAATATGTAATTACAATGATAAAACAATGGTAGAGTGGGAGCAATTTATTTACCATTCTGCCAAGAAAAAATTGTAATCCTTTGTATTATATTGGTATAACATAAGATAATGTGTGAATAATGCATGGTTTATACACATTATTTACATATTATACCACACATTATTCACACATTATACACATTATAACATAGGAATAATGTCTGAATAATGTATGGTATAATGGCAGAATGGTAAATAAATTGCTCCCAATCTGCCATTGTTTTATCATTGTAATTAAATATTCTACCATTCAATTGTTTCAGTTGTGCCCATGCTCTTCTCTTCATTTTTACACATTATGCCATTCAAATTTCTATTCGAGCCCATGCTCTTTTCTTCTTTTTTACACTTTGTGCCATGTTCTTTGGTATTATATTCATATAATATAAGAATAATGTAGGTATATTATGTAATATTAGTGTTTCTAAAATGCAGTGTTGGTATTATTTTCGAATAAAATGGGTATAATATGTGTATACAAAATGACATGTGTTTATAAACTGGGCTTTTAGTATTACATTGGTATAAAATCTGTGTAATACGTATATACAATGTAATATCTATTCATATATTATTCATACGTTATTCATATACTAAGTTACTCATTACATTTCTAAAATAAATTTAATAATACAATAAAATCTCAAGGAAAATAAAAATAAACTATCCACCTAAAATAAAATAAATTATTGAACAAAATAATTTAGTAAATAAAATAAAATCGTTTAAGAAATAATTTAATTATTTTATCAATTAGAAGATTAAATTAACAAAATAAAAATTTTTATCAATTAGAAGATTAAAACGTAATAAAATTTTTGCTATGTATATAAAATAGTATTTTGAATAATTATTATAGTAGAAGTAATCTATCAATATAATTTTTTTAAAAAAATTATTTGACTAAATATAAATTTATAAGACAATATTTCCAAAACATAATAAAATCTTTGTTATTTATATAAAAACAATAGCTTGAATAATTATAATACTGGAAGTAATTTATTAAAATATTTTTTTTAAAATAAAATTATTAATTTTTTAACAAAATTATTTCACTAAAAATATTCTAAAACTATAATAGTATTTTTTAAAATTGATATCTAAAACGTTATAAAATCTTTGTTATTTATATAAAAATAATATTTTAAATATTTACAGTAATAGAAGTAATTTATTAAAATAATTTTTTTAAAAAATAAAATTATTAATTGTTTAACAAAATTATTTCACTAAAAGTAAATTTATAATACAATATTTCCAAAACTATAATAGTATTTTTTTTTTCAAATTAATATCTACAAGTTAATAAATTTTTTTTTATTTATATAAAAATAATATTTTGAATAGTTACAATACTAGAACTAATTTATTAAAATATTTTTGTATAAACAAAATTATTAATTGTTTAACAAAATTATTAATCGTTTATTAATAATAAGATGAATTTATAAAAATAATAAGTTGACTTTTGAAATAGTTTTTTATAGTAAAATATAGAAGTTAATTAATAATTTAATTAAAAATATATTTTTTAAATAATAAAAATTTCATCGCAATTAAGAAAAAAAGTGCTAAAGATTAAAAATTTTTTCTTCGTACATTTTCAATTTTTACCCAAAAAACTAGTTTTTTTTTTATTTTAGTTTTGTAAAAATTTTTTTTATAAAAATAATTGCTATAAAAAATTTTATTTGAATTTTAATTAGTTTTTTCTTTAAAATATAAAATGAGTTTTTTAACCTAACTGTTTTTGTTAAATGAACATAAAAAAGATAAAATCATGAATGAAATAGGGTTAGCATTTTTAGAGTTACTTAAAATTACGCGGGAATACTCATCTTCTTTGCTCTTCATTTTCAAAAATACTTGGCATTTTCATAGATACTTGGCATTTTCATAGATACTTAGAAATAGTATTTGCTCTTCTTCTTTGTGCATTTCAGCTTATTGATCTTCATTGCTCATCTTTCTTCTATTAATCTTCATTTGTTGTTGGCTGAATCGTTGCAGAATCAACACAATAATCTACTTGTAACTATTGTTGTTCTTCTTTGGGTATTTGAGAACGAAATATCTACTTGTGCATTTGAGACAAAATCTCTACTTGTAATGGTTGTTCATCTTTTTTGTGCATTTTGGTTCATCGATTTTCCTTGCTTGCTTTTCTTTTATTAATCTTCATTCGTCATCTGCAAAATTGCTGCAGAATCAACACACTACAAGAAATGACACCTACAACAATGTGCAATGTTTGTTGTTATACACATACAACAACGTTTATGGTGATGTTGTAGATCAGAGTGTTGTTAAACGATCGACTATTTCTAACAACGGTCACGAGCCTGTTGTTATAAAGTGTTGTGTATTGGTCTAAAACTGAGGTTACAACGACGTTCGCCCATCGTTAAATGCTTCAATCTTTTAACACATATTTGACAACGGTCACCATGCTTGTTGTTGTACACATGTTACAACAACAGGCGCATGTTGTGAAAACCCTAACCTTTAACAACGGTCATGAGCCTGTTGTTATAATCCGTTGTGTATGGGTCTATAAATTGAGATTACAACAATGTTCGCACATTGTTAAATGCTTTAGTCTTTTAACATATATTCGACAACGGTCATCATACCTATTGTTGTAGACGTATTATAACAACGGGTGAACGTTGTAAAAACCTTAACCTTTTAACCTTTTAACAATGGCTAAGTGGTTGTTGTTGCATGTCCATTACTTGATAACATGCATGTGCACATTGTGAAAGCTCCAGTATTTTAACAACAATCGTCTGCATGTTGTTATATTATGTATCTTACAACGAAAATTGAATGTTGTCATATGTGTCAATTTTTTTTAATCATAAAAATATTTTACTATAATATATATTGCATATATTTACCTGTATTTGTAAATTCATAATATAAAATAAACATTATTAAACATTTGCCCTATCATTTCAAATGTCTCATTTAATATCACTTAAGAATAATAAATTTCATAGTGCCAAACATATATACAATCCATAAAAAAATATAATTATTATTTACGTTATTTATCGTTATTAATCCTAATAAACAAAAATAAAAATTTCTATAAGCAAAAATTCTTCTTGAAGGATTGTCATGTTTCATCTTGATACACAATTGAAGCATATAAACTCAAGTGCTCTATTGTTCCAATCTTTATATATACCTAGCTACATCAAATAAAAAAAAAACTTAATTAGATTAATTTTTTTAAAAAATAAGAATAAGAGCTAAAGTATTGCGCTTTACTTTCCCTTAAGGTTAGCCTATTAGCTCAAGAATTACTTTGTACTTGCCTTCCTGTGGACAAGAAGCTCTATTACCCTTTTTATTATGTTGGTGTGTGTGACTAGGTATATTAGAGTCAAATTAGTAAATAAGACAATGGTCATTGTGCCATTGATTTGAGTATGTAATTTAGAGGGTAATACAAAATGATGGGTGGTCTTCATATTGGAACAACATTATAGTCAAATGGGGACATGTCAACATTATCTCTTTCACCTTAACATAGGATATTCAAATAGTAAAAATTAATTTGTAGTACAAACTATGAAAGATTTCAAAATATTGCTAACTATAATAAATAATTGGCTAATTGTAATAAATAATAGATATTGAGTTCCAAAGATTATTACGTTTCATAACAATGATTGTGACTCATTAGAAAGCCAAGACACAAATAGGTTGAAGATAACATTCAATTACAGTGTAACAGGCATGATGGTTTTAGAATTTTAAGTTTCGATCTAATTGGATGCAAATATTCAGTAAAGATTAAATTCAAAATCGTGACAAGCTATTAAAGCTATGACCTACTTGAAACAAAATCTAATTAACATGGCAAAAATATAACATGCAAGAAATGTCCATTATGCAAATAGATCTAAGTATACAAGAAACTAGAATAAAAAAAAGTAGGAATTAAATATTAAAAATTCATATTTAGAAGCTCATCAATTGCATAAAATATTCTATACTACTTCACTTTATAATTATTTATGTAAGAGATCTTGTTATATGTACGGTAGCTACAAAAGTTGACTCACCTTGGTATAGCTCCAAATAGATGAACACCTTGTCCCAAGCAAATGAAACCTTTGATGATTATTGCCAATGTCACACCTGGTATGATATTGTGTATCAAGCATTACTCTGCTAATAATATTGTTGGTTTAATACAAAGACAGTTAATTTGTTTTATTTTGCTTAGGTCAATATTGTTATGAAAAGTTTCATTCTTTGTTTTAAGTTATGATGATAGTTCGTGTTGTTTTGGAGTACTTTTAATGAAAGTTGCAGCCTTCGCTATTGAAATGAAATCTGCAACTTCACCAATAGCTGCTACAATTTTTGTCTATATATATAAACAAAATGGATTAAATAGTAAGTGCATTATATGTGTTTGTATAAGGTATTGATCTGTCTTGATTGCACGAGAAAAACAAATTAGCAATAATAGGCTAACTGTAGTACAAATGTTCAAATGGAACTAAATAATAAGCTAACTATAATAGTTAAAGCAACTTAAAATCTAACAAAGACATATAAGAAGAAAACTAAAAATGATACTATGCATAGTTTTACATGATCCATAAAGCACTTAGCCCCACTAGGGGATTGGACACCTAGAACTATATATTAATTTTTCTTAAAAAGAATACGCGAAAGAGATGAAATTTCACATTGTTTATTAATCTTAAATCAAAAGCTATAATAGTAATCAACAAACATTATAAGTCATGAACGTAAAAGAGATGAAAGTTGAACATGTGAATGAAGAGTAAATACCTTATACTAAAGAAGAAGAATAGTAGTTGTGAGGAAAAGAAGAAGAACAGTAGCAACAGTGACGGTTGTGGAGGTAACTATCCAAGAAGAAGGTGTGACAAAAATAATTAATGAGTAACAACCTTTTGAAGAAGTCAAAAGTTAGAGAAAACCTTTGTGTGACAAAAAAATCTCTATAAAACCTGCCATTTAACATAGAAGAAATGTATCAAAATATTG